>JAQJVL010001572.1:0-169184 GCA_035578905.1 Stictocephala bisonia
ACAACTACATGGCATATCTGCAGCCTAGCAAGAGACACCCCAAACGTAAGCAAATGTTAAGCCCCAAATAAAAGTGAAAATTTAGAAAACTTCTGGCAAACAACAATTAAACCGGAAATTTAGCCCAAATCCCATAATTCCACGGGGCCAGGGAGTAAAGCCGGAATCCCTGGGCAGCTCCGACTTAAACGTTAAATCAAAGCACAATAATCCCCTTTTGGTGAAAGTTTAAAAATTAAATAATTTAAAAAAAAATATATAACACGGTACCGTTCGAGTAAAAAGTCACTTCAAAACCCCCCTAATACACTTAACAAAAAATAAATAACAATAACTAGGCCTAAGCATATAAAGAAATAATAACAGGATTTAACAATGGGGACCTAACAAATATAAAAATCTAAACAAATGTAACAAGAAAATAAACTAATTAAACTAAATAACAATAAATATTAACATTAAAAGTTCTTGGTAATTCACGTTTTCTTTTCCCTTTAATCAAAAAAAAAATAAATAAATAAATAAGTCCCCAATGGCTGCGTTGCTTAAAATCACTGTCCGAGTTTAGAAGCCCAGGCCTAGGCCACATAAAGTTCCACAAACATTTTTTTTCCTTCTTTGTTTTTTTTCCTATATTTCACATTAGCAACCCCCAGCTCAGCCGCCGGGAAAACAAGATGGAATACACTGACCTGAGGACAGGAGACTTATACCACAAAGATGTAGAGCAGGTAGTGGGCGCCTCCAGGCTCCAACATGGTCCTCAGGCCAGGCTAGCAGTGCAGAATGGTCGGCAATCCCTGGACGGCAGGCTGAGGGTGAAACGTCCTACTCAAGGACCCTGGACTGCAAGGTCAAACACAGCCATTAGACACAGTCCAGCCATCACAACAAAATATTACACATAACCACTAAATATAAGGGTGCATGATTTAACAAAACTGGACATGAAGAGCAAACAAGACAGTGAAAGATTAACTTTAGGCTATGAATAATTATGTTGGCAAACTCAGATTTAAAACCAATTTACAAATTTAACAAATTATAAAAGACGTAATTACGTATATGGAACTAAAAATGACAAACTGAAAACTAGGCTATGGATACATGAGCAATAGGTTATAACATGAAAATCAAAGGGTACAGCTAAGCTAGGTTATTGGCAAAGAACAAAAAATATGGTAAATCGGTAACTACAACTGTAAAAAGGCTCAACAAAACATTATACAGAACTACTATTGACAATAAAGGCAGATATAAAAAGCATTAACGGTAAAAGTAACATGGAGCACATGGCTTTAACCTAGTCTGAGAAACATCTAGACAAAGAACACAAAATTTAACAAAACTCTGAAAACACAAGCAAGAACGATTAATATTTTCAATGAAACAAAAGTATTTTCACCAAAAGGGTGATTAGATATTAAAACTTACAGAATGAACACTTACGTTTTAGGAGCTCTAGCCTGGCATGGTAAGGAGGTTCGGCCGAGTAGAACTCTACTAGAACAATCTAGACTGATGGCCAACCTGACAGACGAAGGCCGGAACACGGAACGAACGGAACTGGGTCAACGGCCACCAAACTACGCGAAACGCCGGGCATGAGCGATCTCAGGCAGCCCGGCAGCCAACGACAAAAAAAAACGAAATGTACCGGTCAAAAGACCCGGTACACTGGAAACTGACTACACCACCTGAAATGGCTAAACTTATTTCCATTTTTATGGCACTGACTATGCGCATTTTACCACATTAATAATTTATATAAGTTAAAGGTTCCGGTAATGACTCTTCATGGTGTTATTTACAATATTTATATTACCAATAAAATCAGCAAATTTAGACCTGTTTCCATTCTTCTAGTGCTAAGTAAGGTCTTTGAGAAGGTTTTTTTAGCACGTTTAAGTCAATTTTTACAAAAATACAATCTTCTTTCTAAAGATCAATTCGGTTTTAGAAAAGGGAAATCTACAATAGATGCAATCGTTTGTTTGCTTGAGAGGGTGGTTAAGGGATTAGAAAATCACAAACTCACTTTAAGCGTCTTTTTAGATATATCTAAGGTATTTGACTGTGTTGACCACAACATCCTGTTGGACAAACTAGAAGCTAACGGTGTACGAGGAGTGCCACTTTCGTGGCTTAGCTCGTATTTACATGGAAGTTCGCAGACAGTCCAAGTGTCCAGCCATTTATCAAAAATCAATCAACTTAAATTTGGTGTCCCCCAGGGATCGATACTCAGCCCCTTACTTTTATTGATCTCCGTAAATGATATATCATCATCTCTTCGGCACGGAAGACTTGTCCAATATGCTGATCATATGACCATTGGTTTTAGTGTAAAATCTAAATCTGACTTGGAAATTCATACATTTACGGAATTAAACGGACTAACGCAACATCTGACAAACACTAATTTAAGAACAAATATAACAAAAACAAATTTCATTAAATTCTGTTTACACCCATCACATTCGGAGTATAGTACCAGAGTGATGGCAGACGAAACAGAGGTCGAAGAAGTCCAAGCGACCAAGTTTCTTGGTGTGTACTTGGACCGCTGTTTAACATGGAATAATCATATTGATAGCGTTTGCTCCAGAGTGACATCTAGAATTTATGCTATGAAAACACTATCTAAGTTCTGCTCAATTCAAGTAATGCTGACAGCGTATTATGGACTCATTTATCATCACCTATCCTATGGAGTGGTGCTCTGGGGGAGTTAGTTGTACAAACAACGAATTTACAAGATTGTTCAGGTTACAAAAAAAGGTAATAAGAATAATCTGTAAATTAAAAATGAGAGAATCATGCAAAACCGCGTTCAAAACAATACAACTGTTGACCCTGCCTTGCATATACATACTAGAAACCGCCTACTATTGCAGGTCAAAATGTGTTCTCACATGTAGCACAGACATACATGCTCATGCAACTAGAGGTAGGGAAATCTTCGGAACTGGGCAACACATAACGGTCGTTTTTGAACACCTTCCTTCACAGGTTGGTGTTCATTTAATCAACAGTTTACCATCAATATATAAAATCCTCAATTCGCTCAAGGCGTTTAAGGCAAGTTTAAAAAGGGTTCTGATATCTCAGGCCTTGTACAGTGTAGGAGAGTTTTTAGCACATAACTGGGAGACCAATGATTTTGCCTGACTGACACCGGTAATGAAACTGCTGCAAGCATTATGTATGGAAGAGCAATGAATGAATGTGACACTTTTGTATGTATGAATGTGAAAATTTTAGAATGATTGTGTAAATATAGATTTTTTTAAAGAGTGACGATTGCGATACAAGTATATTGTACTTGTCAATGCAATATATAAATAAAACAAAAAATAAATACCAACAAGCTTTAGTTTTTGGTAACGACACTGGCATATTAAACCTACAAATAACCAATTGCTCTTCATTGAATCACTTCACAAGTACCGAGTTATCTATATAATGAGACAAACCTAAAATACGATGCTATAGGTATTATTTCTTGCGACAATTGTCTACTTTGCAATGCAGGCGTTCAATTAATCCGTATAATAAATTAGATTGTATCAATACAATCTATTTTTCTACATAATTTATCAAATATTCAACAAACACCTTTAATGATTGAGCCATACACGTGTGAAGATTTTATTTTCAACCAGAAAATTATCCTATCACAATTAAGGTTAAATCGCAAGAACTATAGTGAAGAAATAAACTGGTACTGTGTATAGGGATGCTAAGTCCTTAACATTCATATTTGTGTAACTTTATTTATCACAATAACAGAAGCATTTATTTTTATTAAAGAAAGGGTTTTGTAGTATCAGTTATAAAAATAGTACATACAATCATAGTTATACAAGATATTTGGTATGTTTGAAGAAAATAGTCTTACTTATGTATACAGGCTAATACTGCTTAAGAGTGTTTGATCGAACATTATTTCTAAATTCTTTAAAATACAATTGTTAATATCCATGTAAGTAATAAATATGTTTCTGGAAAACGTTCTAAAAATTCTTCATGCAAATATGGGCTGTTCAAAGTGACTAATTTGGCCATTTTGTCACATATATGTGTATGGGTAGGGGGTTCAGTACACCGTATGTGTTTGGGTGGGCGGGTGAGTAAGTACACCTTATGTGTATGAGTGAGTAGGTGGGTCAGTACACCGTATGTGTATGGGTGATTTTATACAAGAATTCCATCTAAATCACACTCAGTTTCCATAAGAAAGAAGAAACTAAATAAACGCAATGTACAGTGGTGATAAACTTATAAACAAACCTTGTGATATATTTCATTAAAATTTTTAGGATTTGTCAAGTCAGTGTTTAAAAGGTACTTACCAACCAATACATAGTTAATCTAAAATATAATATTTTTTAAGTGTTAATAATTTTCTATAAATGATATTTGTTCTAATTTGGAGCTGAAATTTGTACAATCATCTTTGGTTAAAAAAGTAAATTAATAATATATATAAAATTCAATGCCAGATTTTACTATAAATGAGAAAGTTATGTCCTTATGTCGAATATATGTGGTGGGACAGGTGGAGGGGAATATATTGCTTGTTCGTTAGTGAGTCAAGATCTTTACTACTCTTAGCGGCAGTTGCGATAAAATCTAGAACTTAATTCCTTAGAGCACTAAATTGGGTGCCTGGTCGAACACTATTTTTCCATAAACTTAATAAAACTTATATTGCCTATAACGAATTAATTGAAAGAGGGCAATGCTCTAAAAATCGTGTTAAATCTTGTAATATAAGATTCACCGGGTGTGTTTCATTCCCCTGTGGTTAACTTCATTTTCTCCTTTTTCCACCCCATAAATTTCCTTTTTAACTTCCTTTGCACTTTCCTCTACAGAACTTAACACAATTTGTTCCCGTTAAAAGCCTAGTTAGCTTTGTTTCATTCTTACTTAAAATTGTGTTTCCATTTAAATACTGGATACATTTGAATCGATTAAATTCAAACTGTCATTTGAGACTAACACATTACGTCTGTAGAATACTGTAATAATTATTTTAAAATGTCTAGAATATATCTTCATAGGTTCGTCCCAAGCATTATTTAATGCTCTTGTGCCATAGTTGTGTCGCTAAGAAAGTAAATATTTTGCGATGCGGTTGTATTATTTGTTATTGTATTAATGTACATTTACTTTTCCCCCCACCTACCCACCCATCCACCCACCCATACACAGTGGTGATGACCCACCTACCCACAAACACATACACGTACAGTGATGATGACCCACCCACCCAACCATACACGTACAGTGCCCATAGGAGAAAGTGAGAGGGATACAGTTGCACCATATAGAGTGTACATTGAGTTACTGTCGGTGCATTAATTATGTTTACCCAAGTTTTATGTTGATTGCTAAGAAACTAAGAGGCATACAAACAGTCCAATTACATCATTGTTTTCATCGTTGAACTGTATGTTATGAAACATGTATTTTAAATCTTATTATGAGTTTTTATTACTTTTATCTTAATTGGAACAAAGGAAGTGCCAGTATTGTAGCATGTATTGTATATTAATTTTAAAATGTGTTTTACTAAAACACGCGGTAATGTATTAAATTTACGTTTTAAAAATTATTTAAAAAACAATTTTATATATTTTTTAATTTTTCTAATTTTAACTTTAAAAAAATCTTATCGATTTCCTGAAACAACATTGTATTTCTTGTAGAGGTCCTAAAATTAAATACTCGGTGTATTGTAATCTTTATAACACATATATTTTTGATACACTACTTTCAAATTCGTAAATAAATTTAATGATTTTGTATTAATTGAAATCAATTTCAATTGATCATATTAAATTGATTTGAAATTGACTGATATAAATTTAAAATGACGAAATATATTTCGGCATATAAAAATAATGTTTAGATATTATAGCTATAAAGTGATTAAGTAAATAATCATATGCCTCTAGAAGCGGAGAATTTTCCAGTAAATTGGTAGGAAATTTTTTATTGCAAAGTTAAAGTTCTAAAATCTTTAAAACTTATAGAAAAACTTCCTGTCAACCACGTATTGAAATAACAATGTTATACATTTACGGGGTTTGGAGAAATAAGTCTAAAGTTTGTGCACAGTGAAAACTTGTTGAAATTCCAGTATATTTCTCTTCTCCTTATTATTAAAAATCCTAGTAAATTCTAAAATTGATATTCCGTAATCTACAACTATCGGCGTGATTGGAATTTTTGTATACCTCTTGATTTCTTGGTAAACAACGCCTAAACTCAAGTACCGTACACATAATTGTCTTCGTCATCAGTTGTTAGTTTGTCATTACTTATTGTTATCTGAGTTGAGTGTTGAATCAAGAACCGTGTAATAAATAGACAATGTTGTTCAGTGCAAAAGGTCCCGTGGTATTTTTGGAATATAATACTTATAAAAATAAGCTATTGGTTGATGGGCTAAAGTTGTAAAATGTGGTGTACCATAATATATAGAAATAAACTTTAAATATAATTAGGTCACGTTGGAAAAGATATCCCACACAAACCTGAATTAGAAGACCACCTCAATCCTAAAACTATTTGTTAGATACGACTGGAATCAATTTGAACAAAATAACATTTAATTTTTGTAAACCTTTTATCTAAATTCATAAACTAATAATTTAACTTTCTATTCATTTTTATTCAACAACGTATAAATATTGACTGAAAAAATACGTATCAAATAATAACAGATTGAGATACATTTGTTATTCATATTATAATTTTGTATATTTAAACACTAGATAATAATAAACAGTTTGAAAATATATGTTTATATACGATTGTTTGAGAACAAACGTTATCAAGATGGAATAAAAATATGGGCAGTGATCATTTATCAATATTATTTTACATAATTATTAAGATATTTGATAATTAAGTACCCTTGTGACTTAAGAACTGTCAATTTAGGGAAGAGTAGCTGTATTATAAAGTTCAAACTACTTCCCTTGAGTAAAATACTATTGCGTTTTCTATCTTTTTGTGGTTAACTATCTGGAAAAGAAACGGTTGCCTGTTTATAATGTACAATCTATTACTATAAAAATACATTAATCAAACTAATATTCCTAATTCTTTTATGACATTTGTGTTATTCATGTTATTCTGTTTTGAGCCAATGCTAATTTTGCAATGTAATATTTTAACAATACCAAAAATTAATTTTATTTTGTAACAATACAGAGTGTGGTAAAAATTGAAATACCAAATTTTGAACAAAGATATTTTTAGTAATCACACATTAATTAAATATTCATGCAGATTTCTCTAATATTCATGTAATCATGATAGTGGATAAAAGTTTCTTAGTCCCTTAATTTTACAATATATGTGTTCGCAACACAACTAAACTTGTTCAAAAGTTTAAAAAATGTATATTAGTTTTTTTTAATGCAATACTATTAGAAAACACAATCTTAGGGTACAGAAATGTATTTATTAATGTAAAT
Source organism: Stictocephala bisonia (assembly GCA_035578905.1). Lineage (NCBI taxonomy): Eukaryota > Metazoa > Arthropoda > Insecta > Hemiptera > Membracidae > Stictocephala > Stictocephala bisonia. The sequence continues at coordinate 7,497 of JAQJVL010001572.1, forward strand.
GAGCATTGATTTGATTCTTGTAGGAAAATAATAAAAAATTGAGGGAAGACCAATACCACTTAAGATCGGGCGTCTAATTTCCATTTGTTCGGGATAACAGTTACAATGATGATTTACCCCACTTCTTTGAACGTTTTACAGACAAAACATTTGATTTTAATGTAACATTTAAAGCAATTATTCAAGGAACCTAACTTCCTTATTAGCATTGTTTGTCTCATTACGCATTATATTCTTCAATGAACTTATTATTGTTTAAAATAATTAGATAATTATTTTGCATATAATAATGTTGCATATTAATGAGTAAATTATTAGTTTAGATAACTATTATGTGTGATATTAGGACTTTTATAGCTTTTAAATGAATCTTCAACTCATACGATTTTAGACTATAACTAGTAACAACTCATATCCTCCCATCTCTACAGGCACTGTTGTGGAAATATGTACGTACTTTCCACACTACAACAACGTAAACACGTACTGAAATAAGTGTTATTTTTGTAAGAGTAGTGGAAATTCTATCGGAACTGTTTTTGTGCACTATGAAACAATATGTGTGCTTAGGTATTATTTATTTTCTTTTAATATATTATTTAATGTTAAGGAATTCCAATTTCAACGTATAATTGTATTATGAGAGATAATAAAAGTAATATCGTTTTATATAGAATATATAATCTATTTTTTGTAAAGATCATTGTTGTATAAGAAAGACTAATTAATTGCTTAGTGAAGAACTAATTTAATCTCATAAAAATTGTTCTTTAAATTTTATGTTTTTCATGCTTAATAATTTTAATTAGAAGTTAGTGTCTACTATTACAGAATATAAAACAGCATATATTATTATTTGTTACGAGAGATTATGGAAAAGGCATATTTAACCTTACACGGAATAAGGCTACAAGGATGTAGTTGTTATAATGAACTGTTGTCAATTATGTGCCATTTAAAAATACTGCATTGAAAAAAGATTGTATACTAGCTGGTAAACCATATTTATATAAGTTTATACTGCAGAAACCCAAGTATCATAATTACTCTGATACACAATGATACATAATGAAACAGTTTAAAGTGAGCAAGGGTTTATACTGATGTGTCAAACTTTATATGACGGACTGTAATTGAAACCTATAACACAATCATGCTTATGTAGAATTACTTCTCTAAATGAGAAATTAACCTTAAAACGGAATGCTAACACATCGTGATTCAGCAAATTTCAACTGGCATGTGAGTGTAGCTTAATCAGCTCTACACAGGAGTTCACTAAGCCCATTCACAGTTTCTGCTGAATGTCCCAGGTAGTTCTGCATTTTATAGGGTTTTTTAATCCATACCAATAATATAATTAACATATTTAATTGCTAACCGACCAAGTAAGGCGTACCCTCTTTCAATAATAGTTAGCACATTTATAAATCTATAAATAGTTTGTATATCTCAAAACATGTTTTACCTGTTGGGACATTGTAAAGTGCGTTTAAAAACACTATAAATTGTTAAAAAAATCTAAAACTGACAATAAATTAATACATGATATGAGTGAAAACTTAAGGAATACACAAAATCCGTGGTTGTTATAAAAAATTTTAAAGACTTTTTTTAACTACAGATTTTATAATTAAATATAGAACACTATATTTTATAGTTATTTTAATTTTTACAAGCCATATATTTTTTTTATATCACTAATTAAACTAAAACACTAATGTAATATAATAATTGTATATTTATTTAATTAATATAATAATGTTAGAACCATCAGAACAAATGCCAGCTTAGCGTGCATTCATTTTGCTTGGGGGTGTTCGATCGAAAATTATATTTGAACATTTGTTGAGTAAAATGGTTAGTATCCATGTAAGTAATAAATGTGCTAAGGGAAAAATTATAACCGAATTTCTTTATGGATATGTGGTCGCCCAAAGTGTGTAAACTGTCATTTTTTGTGCATAACCTATGAACAAACCGTGTGATAAATTTTATTAACATTTTGAGAATATAGGGGACAAACGGTACAAATCAACATAGTATATAGTAAATCGAAAAAAAAATGTTTTAAGTGTTACCAACTATTTTTCTATAAATGATATTTACTAAAATTTTGTGTTGAAATTTGTACAGTCATCCTTGGCTAAAAAAGTAGAATTTTATATATATATATATATATATATAATTAATTTTCATAGCTAGTGATTTACTATAAATGAGGGAGTTGATTTACTATAAAGATGATTCATAATGATGATATTTATACTATAAAATGATTTACTATAATGATAGCTAGAGTTTACTGTAAATGAGGGAGTTATATCCTTATGTCAAATTTGAGGGGGCGGGGCAGACGAGGGCTATGAGGGAGATATGGGAGGGGAAAACGTCGCTTGTTTGTTAGTGAGTCAGGATCTTTACTTCTCTTAGCGGCAGTTGCGATAAAATCTAGAACTAAATCCCTTAGATCACTAAACTGGGCTTCCATACGAACAAATTTAATTACTAGTGTTATTGAAATATTGCTTTGCTTAACTGATAAATTAAAAAAACTAGTTCAGATAATTTTCTCCAGATAAAATAAAAAAATTGTACGAAAATGATCCATTAACTTCAATATTTTATAATTAGCAGTTTGTAATCATTGTTAAAACAAGGACAGTCAAATATTGCAGTATTCATAGAAAACATATATTTATATTTTGTTATTATTTACGTTTAAGCAGTCTGTTGTATTAATATAAATGTTACTAGACTCAACCTTAATTCAATAAAAAATATAGTTTATGTTGGTTGTAGAACGAATATAAAATAGTTCCTGATAGCTTTTACAGTAAAAAAATAATTTTTAGTAAATAGGCTACACATTGATTAAATGGCTTTGTCATTTTACCATCAGGAATTGAAGACAAACAGTTTTATGATGCTATCAAACGGAGTAAAACGATTCTGCGAAGTAATTGAGTTAGTTTGATATTTTATACTGTCCTCAAAAGAGTTATTCCTATCTCCCGTTACTAAGCAACAGACGAACGGAAGATGCAGACAGGAACATTCAACGGTTTTTTTTAAAATTGCAATGTGTAGCCAGTATGCCAATTAACAATGTTGTGTTCTTCCATTAAAATACTTTATTCATAATTGTAATGCTAAAAGAAACATATTGTTACTCAGTAATATTTACAAGAATAATATCCATTTATGTACAAACATGTTAATTTAATGATTGTTTGATTTAACGTGTATGTTAATTAATGTTGACTTAACAAATTGAACTAGGATGAGCGGTTGTATGTTGTTTGATCCTGACGTTAAAGGAAAATGTTTGGAATAGGGAAGCTGGACCTTTGGGTGATGCTTATATACCCTCACTGGAAACATATTTACTGGTATCGATCGTGTAGGGGCGGAAGCTGGCTCGTAGCCCAACACATCGTGGGTTGTCCCCTCTTCTTTAGTTAGTATTAGTGCTCAGTTCTACTTATAATTATTTATATGAAATATATATCATAATAAAAATGAATTTAATACATGCAAACTGTGTATTATAAAGCTTATAAGTATAGCCTACATTTCATATTTTCTTCCAATATAAGAAATGAACTGTTACTAATAAATGAAACAGTGATATAATAAAACTTATTATTTTCGAGAGAATATTATAATTGGAAGGATTGGATTCTCTTGGGTATTGCAATATTCTCTTATTTACAGTAATTTATTAACATAATAACCTACATTTGTTTACTTTTGGTGTTAAAAATACCCTGAAAGTTAAAGCTACAAAACAACTAACCTTTAATTAAAAAATTATATAATTTTTTGTAATAGTATGTGTATTGTAATATAATATTTTTAAAAAAACATAAAAATTACTAAATCAATAATTATAATTGGTATATAATAAATTGGATCGGAGGCATTAAATATATCGTAAAAAATTCCAAACATTATTTAAGATACAAACCATTCATAAAGATTTATAGGATTATACTATCGTTTTTTGTTATTTTTAAACATTTATATCCATTAACTTATATTCATTTTTAGGCTAAATATATTTTAAGGTTCACTTTTTATTTCTAGTAGATCAATTATAAATTGCACACACAAACGGCTGGAAGAAAGATTTGCGCATTAAACTTGTTAGCCTAAATATTTAGTTATACAACTTAGGTTTTTTTCATTAGTGAGACTGTCTAAAATAAATATTGAGCTTGTTATATATTGTTATTATTAACACTACCATCACCATCTCGTCATTTATGATAAAACGTGCGATATATGGACACGTGGAGGACCGATATTTAGTAATGCGTGTATTTGTGCATACATATATGTATGATGGTGTTGGTCCACTCAATACGTCACGTACGTTTTTAGTAACCGACCCACCTACTCATATATGTAAGTAGGTACTAACCTACTAACCCATACAGGTACGGTGGTGCTGCCCACTCATCCAAACAAGTGGGATGGTATTCAAGAACCTACCCGTACACATAACGAGGTACTGACCCATCCACCTACTCATTCACGTACTTTGGTACTGACCCATCCACCTACTCATACACGTACGTTGGTACTGACCCATCCACCTACTCATACACGTACGTTGGTACTGAACCATCCACCTACTCATACACGTACGTTGGTACTGACCCATCCACCTACTCATACACGTACGTTGGTACTGACCCATCCACCTACTCATATACGTACGTTGGTACTAATCCACCCACCTACTCATACACGTACGTTGGTACTGACTCACCCACCTACTCATACACGTACGTTGGTACTGACCCATACACCTACTCATACACGTACGTTGGTACTAATCCCCCCACCTAATCATACACGTACTTTGGTACTGACCCATCCACCTACTCATACACGTACGTTGGTACTAACCCATCCACCTGCTCATACACGTACGTTGGTACTAACCCATCCACCTACTCATACACGTACGTTGGTACTAACCCATCCACCTACTCATACACGTACGTTGATACTGACCCATCCAACTACTTATACACGTACGTTGATACTGACCCATCCACCTACTCATACACGTACGTTTATACTGACCCATCCAACTACTCATACACGTACGTTAATACTCATACACGTACGTTAGTACTAACCCATCCACCTACTCATACACAGACGTTGGTGCTAATCCACCCACATCTACTCATACACGTTCGTTGGTACTGACCCATTCACCTACTCATACACGTTCGTTGGTACTGACCCATCCACCTACTCATACACGTACGTTGGTACTGACCCATCCACCTACTCATACATGTACGTTTGAACTGACCCATCCAACTTCTCATACACGTATGTTGATACTGACACATCCACCCACTCATACACGTACGTTGATACTGACCCATCCACCTACTTATACACGTACGTTGGTACTGACCCTTCCACTTACTCAGACACGTAAGTTGGTACTGATCCACCCACACATGCAAATACGGCGATAGGCCCACTCAGCTATACAAGTACTGATGGTGTTTTCCCACACATCCATACACGTATGGAGGTACTCGTATAAATTAAATACTCACAGTCAAATTAGAATGACTGGGATATTATCTAGAGGAATATATCTTCATATTCCCAGGTTGTAATGAAGCTAAAAAACCCTGTCATTAGATATGACCATATGCTGTGAAACGTGCTTAGAATTGTCACGTGACTGAGATTTAATGTAGTAAATTATGACATACACCAGCAGCTTTTGACAGTGTAAATTGTGGTGGCCATGTTAACGTACCTCTATCTATAACCTCTAAGGTCATAAAATGTGTATTATTAAATCTTTTCGTTGATATTTCTGAGTATATCTAAGTAGGTTTTGAAAGAATTTTTTTATTGTATGAAACGTGTATTAAAATGTGTTCTATAAACATAAAAAGGTTTTCAAACAAAATATTTAATTAACATAGAATGCAAATGTCCACACAAAAGTGAGCAAAACAGTTTTCGTTTATCAATCTGTAAGTATTTTTCACCTAAAATAAATATATTCCAAAAACTTTTTTTTCTTTAAATCGCATTCATTGGAGTTTGGGATAATTTGTTTGTAAAAAAAATATATATATTTTTACTAAAACAACTTTGCGGTGCTATCAGATAATTCACTATATTTTGCAGTATAAGTAGGAAGTGCAGTTTTCAAAGTATTTGTACTTTTAGCAGGCAATTTTTTCCAAATAGCGGTACAAATAATTTTAGTTTTACATATAATTACAGTAATATTTAATTTTAAAAATATATATGATTTGCTTTAAATTGTTAAAGCAACACTTGTCATATAGGTTCAATCATCGTTCTACATGTTCATAAGAGTGTATATGGTACCTTAAACAAATTAGTTACGTATGAATAGAACGTATAACAGTTCCTAACTTTGTAACTGTTGAATAATACGGTAAATAGAGCATTTATTGAATTTAAATGTTAAAACATTTAGAAAACATGTAAGCTAGTTTGCTAATAGCTGCTAAAACAAAAACTAACTGTCTTCCCAGAAGATTGGCTATCTACTTATAAAAGTATGCTTAGTATTTGATATAACTGGGTGCTGAGAAACGTAGTTGAAAGCATATTTCCCCCCCCCCCCCCCCCATGAACGTAGTAGGTAGCTAAGGCATTTAGTCAAATGGAGCTGGGTAAGCTTTTTACTACGTCATCAATACTAGGTCTCTACCGTAATATATTTTACTCATTATTAAGACATCGATTATAGAGTGGTAAGGGTGAATATGAAAGGTTAATGAGTATAGATGAGCGAGTGTAGTTATTGTTATCATTTAAGGTTAACTGTTCCGTTGAAAAATTCATTTGTAATATCCCACTAACTAGAGCAGCTAAGAGACCTACATATTAACGTGAATCCAATCCACGTAGAATAGTTACTATTTTACGCTGATATTCATTGTTCTTCCCTTCACAACATCTGGTTACTGAATACCACCATGGATACGCCATACGCCTCTAGTAGTGGTCACACCAATAGATAATATTGAGTGGACGCCGTGTGAACCTAAAACAGAACACGTCTGCAGTGCTGGGTTACAGCACTATCCAACTAGTACTGACATAATAGTATCATTAGTCAAAGACTAAAATTAAGGAGACTGTCATAGATTCTTGCAAGCCGGGTAGATGCTTGAATAACATCCTACTTGTTTGGATGAGAGGGCAGCACCACCGTACCTGTATGGGTGAGTAGGTTAGTACTTACTTACGTATATGAGTAGGTGGGTCGGTTACTATAAACGTACTTGATGTAGGCCTAGTAAGTGGGCCAACACCATCATTCATATATGTATGCACAAATACACGCATTACTAAAAATAATGCATTCAAGTGAAAATTGTATCACAATTCTTTTTCTTTACAGTTAAAATTCATTTCTCTGTTTCGAAATGCCAGTAATCTATAGTGAAAATGTTTACATATTTGTGTAAATGGGTAGAGAGAAAGGACGTTAAAAGTGGGGAGGGGTTTTTTTAAAGAGTGTAATAAATAATGGAACACCTTATTAATACAATCTTTTATTATAATAAAATTTCGATTTTTTAATTATAATAGTCAATAGTGCCACATTTCTTTACAATTTCAAACTTAAATTAGGTATAACTTAAACATATTATTTATTAATGAACTATGCAATTGTCCTTAAACAGCTTTTGCAACAATAAAACACGTTACATTTGTTATTCAATGAATTATTAAATTTAATTGATTAATAATTAAGACTACAATAAATATCAATCATTTTAACCTAACGGGGCCTAACATGCAAATGTTACGTGTACATAAACATATATAAAACTACGTCTCCAAACTTTAAATTATTTTAGGGTGATTATTAATTTCTCTTCTTTTATATTATTACTTTTTTAGTAGAACTGTTATCATAAAAATTATCCTATACAATATTATTTCAATACAGAACATTGTTGATTGAATGTAGACCTGAATATGTCATGCGAAACAGGTCTGATTAAATTGAAATATTTGATCGTGTATGATAACATTCAGTGGTTGAACAAGAGAGTAATAACCCTGTTGTATTCAAGCGAGATATTCTGCACGATAACATTTTACCTAAAGTTTATCGGGTTAAATATAGAATTCTATGCTTGGTAAAAATGTGTTTTTTTAAGTTATATTTTATTGTACTATTTAGATGTTAATATTTGTTTGTAGCTCAGAGAATAAATAACTAAACATAGGTCTTTAAAATATAATTTTCCCTTTTTCAAAAAGTATTGCAGTATATAATGAGGAAATGCAGCATATAGACAATATTAAATAAAGCCTTGTAGATTTTAAATATAAATTGCTACTTTTTTACGTCTAAAAATATTGAGAGTATAAAATTTAATTAATGGCTTTATAGGTTTATAAAGAAATATTTTAAACTAACTAATGATTTGGCAATGGAAACAATTGTATCTAAACACAAATACAATTGTAAAAATTAAGTTTTTAAGTTTTTTTATAAATGTACGAAGAATAGCAGGATCCTAAATATGCTACAAAAACTAATAGTTTATTTATTGCTTGGTAAGTAATTACAACATCAATCATAATTAGTTTTTAAAATAGTATTATTACAAACATTATTGCATACAATTTCAACTCAACGTCTAGTATCATATCCACAATGTTCTACCACGTAGATTTCACGGCAGACTGTATTGATTGTATCTAACTTTCCTCATTTTAAACTCACTGTTTTGATTTCAATAAAATAAATTCAGATGTACTGTAATATATTTTAATTATGTTTTAATTTAACCCCACGTTCCTCACCTCACTATAAACCATCATGACAAGGTCACGCACACACCTATGTGCTCACGTCAATATTTTACTTTGTATCATAAGATGTGTATCTACATGTAACATACTTATGAGTCATGAGCATACAAAAAACATATATATGCCCCAATAATCAAGGAATGTGATTTTTTAATATTTCTACATTGATGTAAAAATGTTATTAAAAAAATAATTTTTGTCGTAAAATATATTACTCATAAAATAACATTTTACTTTCTTCACCATATATCGTCCAATAGATATATATTTTTTAATAGATTTAAAAACAAATTGAATTAGATTGGCAAGTGCAAATAAATTTCGTTGTTTTTTTAATCGAATTATATAACAAAAACACCATGTGTACGTTAAGTGCTTAAGTTTTACATACTCTACCAAATTGTTGTTAAAGGTTAAAATCATCCAATACAATGCCCTAAATGTTATATAGTCTAATGATAGTTGCTTTTCAAAATGTTGATATAGGTCTGAACATACTTAAACCTGTATAAATGATTATTTTCGTTTTGAAATATTTAAAACAGTTATAAGTAGAGGGAAACTTTGGATAGTTTATCTAAACAAAATAAGTTTTATTAGAAGAACATTATTTTTCAAAAAGCTCGTGAGAAGAATAGCTTTGTTGTACGTCACATGACATAATAGTGTCTGACACCTGTCTAAGTTACAACTCTGCCTTATCTTGAAGTTTTGACACTACAGTCTCAAGCCCGATAAGAAAACATTTTCGCTGTATTACAGTAAATAATTCTTCTACCTTTTTACGAAGAAACACTATAAGGAGGAAGTGGGATATATTAAGGTAGAGTGGCAAAAGTTTGGGAATTTTAAAGGGAAACGAAAGCCTAACAGTGTCTCAGGACATTATAAATTACGGATGCAGGCTTACTAGAACATAATTTTATAAGTGGAAACACCCACATATGTTCTTTAATATTAACTTAAGTTGAGACAGTTTCAGTCATTTATTAATAATTGAAAATGTATGCATTGTTTTTAAGTAACAGGAAAACCGTGGCTGCAATAACCAGTAATATTTAAGAAAGTCTGATAATTTTTGGGGGTATTATTAAATGGATTTTGTTGTTAGTTCAGGGTAGAACTTATGAGAAAACGATGATGAGATTTTTTCTCTCTCTCGGAACGGATTTCACCTGCCTCGGGCTTAGTCTCAGGTTCGAGCCCCCTTGTGATATAACGGTCGTTAATTCGATCTTTTATTAGCTTAAATGCCTAGAAATATATACCAGAAAAATACATTATTACCAAGCTATCATACTTTATGAATTTGTTGGTAAATAGCGGTAGTTTAAAACTAAAACAGCTTGTTCAGTTTTTTTTCATGTGTAAACAGTTCAATTAAGAAAATTATGCTACAACGCCAAGTTAATCATGCTAATCATTCAAATTAATCTAATTACTTATACTAAAATCTATTTAATAATAATATTTAATATATAATTTTTAATTGAAAATTAAGCTTGAAATTTCAATATGGTATTCACATGGCACGTTTGTATATAATGAAGAAAATAATCTAAGCCTCATTTTACTCATTGAAATGATGTTTTATAATGATGTATTGTATTTAAATTATATAGGCTAAATTATATATAACATGAATTTACAATAACAGATTTTTTACCTGTGCAGCGGCTACAAAATCAACGAATACAGTTTAATTTTAAGTGAGAATTATTATTTTTTAATTTCTCTAGTAATAGAAACATTAGTAACAAATTAAGATGTTAAGGCCTAAGGAAAATAAACTATTGTTACTAAATTAAATTAATTTATTTTGATTTGTTTTGTTTGAGTTATAGTTATATTATTACTTATTAATATATTGTTTCTGATAACAAGTTAATTAGAGCTAAAATTAAATAGATTGGCTTACACAAATTAACAATGTGTATGTATTAGTTTTTATACAACATAAATTTAATAATATAGTCCGTGATTTAGTTCTAGTTTAAAACAATTGAGAACAGATCTATCAGTGCACTAATTATGGGTAGAAATCATTCTTGCTACTTATAATGATGGTTAGTGATGAGCCAGATCGGATGGGGTTTTAATGAGGTTTGAACCAAATCACCTATCAGGTACAGATTTCAGTCTCTCTCATTTGACATAGGCTACGTGTCAGTCCACGGTTGTACAAATATGTACAAAACTATCAATTCATGTTAAGTTGAAATACAATACTAGTGATTTAATTTTGTTTATATACATCCAGTCAATTTAAATTAAATTGAATTAACTATAACTTGCTAATAAAATGATATTTAATATTTCTGATTGAAAATCAGTAATTTTAAATAAAATAATACTAAGTGAAATATGACTGTGTCTAAACTGTAAATATATTAAAAGGTCACGTAGGTTATTAAAATACTAATTTAATAAGATCACCAGAATATCAAACACAAATAATATTTCCAAACAAAAGTAATTCAGGAAGGTAATAATTTAAATCTTTATTTTTTTGGCTTTTAGCGGACTTTAGTTTTGAGCACAATTAGCAGGGGTTGCCTCCGAAGAAACCGTATATAAAACATTAGTTTTTTGTGGCTGCGCAAAGCAAATCGTTAATTTTATAAGTCAGATTTCACTGACTTAGAACGTGTAGAGAAAACATATTTGGTTAAATAAATGTTCATAAATATGATAGAAATATATTTGAATATAGAAAAACTACGAATGTTCATAGTTTCATGAAGCTAGTTTTAACTACCGATAAAATTAGTTCTTATTGATTGATTGAGACATGTAGTGGCAGTGCTCTCCCCCCCCTCTCACTCTCTCTCTCTCTCTCTCTCTCTCTCTCTCTCTCTCTCTCTCTCTCTCTCTCTCTCTCTCTCTCTCTCTCTCTCTCTCTCTCTCTCTCTCTCTCTCTCTCTCTCTCCCCAGCAAACGCTGAGGTGACTAATAGCTGAGCTAAAAGTACGCCAGAATGTCATCCAAGCGCTTATTTTAGACCAATCACACCATTAAAGTTGATCGTCTAAAGCAAATTCATTCCTTTTGTCAATCTGTTTCTTTCTAAAGTCATGGTAATAGTACCTATCGCTGTCTTTATCGTCAGTATAGATAATGTACTAGTCCTTGCTTAAACCGGAGATCATCAAAAGTTTCATCAAAGTATCATCAAAAGCCGAAGCAGTCAGACAGAACTTATCATATAGACATTTTATTAATTGTGATAGTAGTGTAGATCCCAACCCCAGTAAAACAAATAGAAAAATTTTTTTAGGGACACCTCTTCAAACTTCCGAGCTAAATTAATCGACTCAAGCCACATGTCTTCAAAATTCGCTATTCAGACAAAAACAATAAAAAATAATAGAATCGTTTTGCTACATCAAAATTCACAAATAGCAACTAACAAATTAGACGAACTAACTTTGTTAATTGATGAACTGGAGCTTGATGTGCTCCTTTTAACAGAGCATGGTTTCAATGAAAACAATATTAACCATTTCAAAATTAAAAATCTTGAACAAGCCAATTCATATTGCAGAGGCATCCATCGAGGTGGAGGAGTTGCAATATTTGTTAAACGTGGCATAAACTTCACCCCAATGATGTTGAAGAATATAATAGAAAAAGATCTGGAAGCCACCGGAATTAAATTAAAAACAAAGAATTCCCAACTTACAGTCATTGGGGTTTACAGATCGCCTAGTGGAAATTTAGAAAACTTCTTTTCAAGTTTTCATACCATCCTTAAATCAATTACTAAGAAACATTCAAAATTCATAATAATGGGAGATTTTAACATTGACGTGCTTGATGTTAGTAGCCACATAGCAAAACGATTATCAGATCTATTAACGTCTTTTGGTCTAAAGTGGTCCGTTAATGAGCCCACGAGAGTCACCACCGTTTCAAAAACTGCAATAGATAACATCATTACAAACGTATCAGATATAAAAGTAAGTGTGGTCAACACAGCAATCGCAGATCGCTACGGCCAACAAGCCATTATTAGTAATTGTAAACCGGTAAGGGAGAATATATCAAAAAGAACAATAAGGGACACTAGGCACGAAAATCTGTTGCACTTGTTATCTGCGTTGCAAATGGAGAGATGGAATTTTCTCAATTCAGATGATCCTGTCGAGTTACAATTTGAAAAGTTTCAAAACTGTTTAAACTATCATTTTAATGTGAACTGCCCAGCAAAGACAATAAAATTAACACAAAAAAACAATAAATGTAAATGGATCACCAAAGGTATACTCATTTCAAGGGAAAAAATAAAATTGTATTCAAAAATATCACATGACACAACAAATTTGAATTTCAAAATCTTTTTTAATAACTATAAAAAAGTGTATAAAAAAGTAATTAGGGCGGCAAAAGCCTACGATGTCAATAAAGCCATTATATCTTCAAAAAATATTTCAAAAACCGCCTGGTCGATTATTGATAATAAAGTTTCACGAAAAGACAAACAAATCCAACTTGAAATTTGTAATGAACATATTTGTGATGGCCAAAGAATTTCGGAAGAGTTCAATTCGTTCTTTTTTTCGATAGGAATTAATCAGGGACCACACTCACAGCGAAGCCAGACTCCTGTCCCCTTAAGACGGAGTCCAGCAGCCTCTATGGTATTGGCCCCAGTTACGGAACAGGAGATTGAGAAAATAATTAGAGAACTGGCACCTAAAAAGTCAAGTGATGTGAATTTCATGTCTACATGGCTTCTAAAAAAATGCTCAACCCATATCTATAAACCTCTGGAACATCTGATAAATCTCTCTTTTTCAACAGGAAATTTTCCTTCCATATTAAAAACTGCAAAGGTGACACCAATTTTCAAAAAAGGGGATCCAGCATCAATTCAAAATTACCGGCCTGTTTCAATTTTGCCAATAATAAGTAAAGTCTTTGAGAAGCTATACTTATCCCGTATGGTAAGCTTATTAGAAAAATACAATCTCATTTCGAAGGATCAATTTGGATTCAGAAAGGGTCGATCAACAATCGATGCAGTCGTGAATTTGGTTGAGAAAATTGTAGAGAGCTTGGAGAATAGAAAGGCAACACTTAGTGTGTTTCTGGACCTCTCCAAGGCCTTTGACTGTGTTGACCACACAATTCTTCTTAAGAAAATGCATAGTCACGGAATCCGCGGAATTCCACTCGAGTGGCTTGAGTCATATCTTAAAAATAGACCACAAATTGTTCAAATATATGAAGTACGGTCCGGATCTAAAAACCTAAAGTATGGAGTCCCGCAGGGATCAATTCTTAGCCCCCTCCTATTTTTGATCTATGTAAACGAAATTGGTTCATCACTGCAGCATGGGTCACTCGTGCAGTACGCTGATGACACGACTGTCTCTTTCTCAGAAAATTCAAATGAGCAATTGGAAGTGCGGGCTTTTGTTGAAATAAATAATTGCATTCAGCACTTCCAACAACTCAATCTTAATATCAATCCAGAAAAATCAGCATGTATGCAGTTTTGTTTGCGGGCGTCGGACTCGGAAGGAGGTCCGACGGTCATAATAAATGAAACTGAAATTAAAGACAAAAATTCAACTAAATTCCTTGGAATGCACCTAGATCGAGGGCTGACTTGGAATGTCCACGTCGAAAATTTGTGTAAAAAGTTATCATCAGGCATTTATGCTTTGAGAAATTTAGCTAAATTCTGCCCAACTCAGTTACTGATGACGGCTTATTACGGGTTGATCTACCCTCATATTACCTATGGATTAGTGCTATGGGGAAGATGTTCCAACACTAACTTTGACAGAATATTTAGAATTCAAAAAATGGCAGTTAGAATCGTCCTAAAAATGAATTTCAGAGAGTCGTGCAGGCCAAAATTCAAAGAGTTAAATATATTAACATTACCTTGCCTCTACATTCTTGAGACTGCTACATATGGTAGGTACAAGACTACTATCACAAGAGGCAGAGATATACATACATACGATACTAGAGGCAGGGACAACTACCGAACTGGTCGTCATAGAACGGTAGTCTATGAACGCCTGCCTTCACAGATGGGCGTTCGTATAGTCAACAAGTTACCAGAATTTATCAAAAGTGCTACAACGCCCAAGGCGTTCAAGAGTCGTCTCAAGAAGTTTCTTTCAAAACAAGCATTTTATAGTATAGACGAATTATTTGCACATAACTAGGAGGGGGAAAATCAATAACACAAGTGAAGTTGAAGAGGTTCAATTGGCGATGAGTGGGAATTTGGGTGTCTGTCAATATATGTATGTTTGAAAGGGTGAATTGTTAGAATGGATGGCAAATTATTAAAAAATATGACTTTTGCAATACAATGTTTATAATTGTCCTAATGCAATAAAAGTTTTATTATTATTATTATTATTATTATCAAGCACGCAGAAAGTCAATGTATAACTAAATTTTTGTTAGATACTTCCAAATCACCAGTTTTTCTCCATAAATCAGTGGGAATTAAACTATAAGAAGAAAAAAGTATCCAAAAGTCACAGGTATTGGGTGTATGTTGATGTTTTTGGTTTTTGCGATAGACGGAGATGGGGGGGATTATGAATTATAACAAACAAATTTCACCAAACATTTACGCCAAGCTGACTTCAGTTGTGATAGTCGGTTTTTATAAAAATACTTGTTGTAACCTCTGTTAGAATAGGCTTGAACGTTATAACAATACTCTCAAAACATTCTTACTGTATCCTGAGTGTCATGGGGATAGAGACCCAATTCAGTTTTGTCAAGTAAAGAAGAGAAAGCTGATCTCAAAACAATGAAACAGGTTTGGGCACAAAGGATGGCAAACTCATGATAACTGCGTGGCGTGGTTTCTTTTGGCAAACACGTGAGTAATAGTAACTACGATCATACAGACCTTCCACTGAACACTGGTTAATTTTTGCTTTTGTTAAAAAGTGTGTTTCATGGGTGGCATATAAAATTAAAAAAAAATTGCACGAAATATCATGAAAATAGCCAGAACACTACACAAACTAGACATTTTATCATATGTATCGTACTTCAGTAAATAAAGTAACACAATTATATTAGTGGACAAAATAGAAATAATAACATAAATAGAAATCCCATAAAATAACAACCAACTAAATATAACATTATTTTTGTAATTAGTCAATTATATAGTAAATTACAAAAATATCGTCATCGTTTGAAATTTAATATATAAATTATTTACAATTTTAACCAATTATAACAAAATATTTAAATATGTTAAAACATGTAACGCTGTTTTTATAATTTTGCACCAAATAAACTAAGAGATATTAAATAAAACTGTGAAGGTGAATTTATAAATTTATATCCGTAGATATCGTGAAATAAATAGAAATAAATGTGATATTTAACAAACAACATTAACAAGTCCATTTATTTTAGTGTGGACTTATAATTTAAGCTTAAAAATAAAACCATCAAAATATTTAATTTGTCGTTCTAACTACAGTATAATATTTTGCTCATTTTGAATACGTATTTTTGGAAGAAGAGGATGGAGCAGGGTCCGTTGGGCCCAAGCCAGCCAGCTTCCACCCCTAACCGATCGATAACAGGAAATATGTTTCCTGGGAAGCGGGTTTAAACATCATCCAACGGTCCAGCTTTCCATGTTTGTGAACTTAAGGTTGCTTTAACAAATTCCTAAATATAAATGCAAATGTTCTGGTTATTGGGATATAATTTACGTATTTTGATGATATTGTTTTCAAGGTAGGTGGCATGATATAATAGAAAATTGTAATAATAACTTTACATCGACTCAATTAATTCAATATGAACCCCTGATTTGCTCTGCTTATTACTAGGATATTTTATCAAGTAAATTTTGGAAAACAAGTGTAAAAACACAAACTAATTATAATTGTGATTTAAATTTGAAACATACAATGTAAAGAAACATAGTGGAAAATTATATTTAAACTTCACTAGATTATAGAAGGGTTTGGCATTTAAAATTGAAAATGCTTTATATTTTTACAGAACTATAATTATAATTTAAACAATTAGTAAGGTTAAATAAATATTAATAAAATATTAGTTTTTCAAAATTGTTTATCAAACATAACTAAAAGTACGATTTCAGCAGTATATATAAGTTTATTTATGTCCACCTGTAGTGCATAACTAAAGTTAGTGTACATTTTTACTGAATGGGTTAAAGTTACAGATGGACCCCTCACCTAAATTCTTCCAAACGATCAATATCCAAACTGTTGAAGGCCTTCTATTAGGATTAGCACCCACTGATTCATTATTTGTTTGGTGTTACTGCTTAGGAATAGTTTTGTAGAACAGGAATAATTTTTAATGACAATCGTGTAAAAAATATCGGTTCAGTCAACTCCGCCATTTTACATGTTTCAGAAGAAAGATTAATTCAACCATTAGAACCAATGCACTTTTATCGGGTCTAAGTTCCAAGGTAAATGTTCTACTGAGACCTCATGCTTTAAGAAACTAATATCTTCACTAACTATTTTCGTTTAGTGTGTTCGATCCTCAAACAGGTACCTCTTATGTTGATTCCAAGCTGGAAAGTCATTTTCAATAATCTGATGTACACGATCGCAATATATTTAGTATAGCTCATACTCTGATTTATTATTATTCCCAAGAATAAAAATAGGTAAAACAAATTCCAATGAATCAGTTATAGTATATATAAGATGCCGAGCTACCTCATTCCAAATAATCTAGTTATGTTATCCGCTAATTAGGTTTTAGTTTCATTTGGTTTACTAAGACCCAGAAGCTCAAAATCATTCAATTATTGATTTTTTAAATAAAACCTTTTCTTAGAGATAGTATAAAACACTATCACACTGTCTTAAAAGCTAAAGATCACCAATACCTCACATGCAACCGGCGTGGTGGCTCAGTGGTTAAGGCTCCGGACTGCGGAAGGCTAGTTCCAAGATTCGAATCCCCACTGAGCCAACGGTCGGTACTTCCCTCGTTGAATAAAGTTCACGCACAGGCTTGCAGGCCCGTGTGAACTTTCGAGTGAATTTTAAAACAACAAACTTACAAAATCATTTATAAGAAGAGAGAACATTTTTTTAATAAAATTTCGTACAAAGAAGATGTATTTCTTTAAAAAAATCAGTGATATAATGATCCATTGGTTTTCTTTACAACGTGTTAAATAACCGAACTTGAAATTATGATAAACAAACAAAAATAGGAAACATATGAAGATAAAAAATTCCTATGTATACTTTTAAATCGATAAACAAATTAATATTTTTTATTTAAATATCCTAACCTATAATAAGGAAAGATTGAAAAAAATAAAGTTGTTTTAAAATTTATAACTCTTAAATGTATTGAAGTCAGTATGAATCTGTTCATTGATTTATGGATAATTGTATCTATTGACCTTTAATCAAGGGGAAATTATCTTAAAAGGAAGCCTATTGAATTTTTTTATTTGTATTTTATAGATACTGTATTTCTCTTTTTATAGTTGAATCAATATGTACTGTTTATCATGATTCGGCTTTGTTGAGTAAATAATATTTGACAGTATATGTAAGAATATGGATAACAGTAGTAAATCCTTAAAGCTGATTTACATATTTGGATTCGTTTGTTAACCACAGTTTTTCATAAGGAGTTCTATAATTTTACTGGATATTATTTTCCTATATTACCTATTGGAACACGTTAATATTAGTGTAAATTAGTGTAGTATTTTAATTCTAGAATACCATTCAAATGTTATCTTATCATTATTGTCTACTCAAGGTGTAATAACAAGACATTATATTACAACGTTATTACAATTCGTGAAAGTGAGAAAAGAGATATGTTTAAGGATTGTCAATGCTAATGTCCCCAAATGTTGCATTATTTTTAGTTATTTGTAAGACTATTTTAAAATTTTACTATACATTTATTAATAGCATTAGAAGAATGAAATCTACTGAATTTTTTATCAGAAAAAATTATTTATAATGGGGTAAAAATAATAAAATGAAGACTTTTATAAAAATAAAGTTAGTTATAAATAATGTATACAAAATTTTACAAAAAGTTTATAGGTCATTTATGTATGTAAATTAATATATTAGAAGAAAACTGAGATACACAAGATGTGCATAATTTAGTGTTGAAGAAATAAAAATCATTATATTGTCCAATATTTATACACAATTAGATTACAAGTAAATATTACTCTAAATGTATTGCCTAACAACTAATATGACAATAAGTTCATTCAAGTAATGTAGACATATATCTCGAATGTTATGAATCACCTATAAACTATAAATATCAACAAAAACAAGCTAAATAATACATAATAATTATATTCTGAAAAATATCATATTGTCCAATATTTACACAAAATTAGATAAGAAATAATAACTATATAATATGTTGCCTATCAACGAATATGACAATCTAGTCGTTCAAGTAAACCTCGAGTGTCACTCGATACGACAAGGATCACCTCTAATCACAAATAACAATAATAACTAGTTAAACAATACTCAAACACTAAAAGTCGCATAAAAGCACAACAAAAAATAAACAACTACCGGCTTGGCAATGGCGAACGTGACTTGTTCATATGGCATGTTAGACGAAGTAGGCCTAAACAAACGAAATCAACAAACCTCTGTGCCACGTAGGGAATTCTTAGAGAAAATTCGTAGAGAAAATTCGTAAAAAAAAAACATAAAAAAATTCTTTCAAAGACACGTAAACAAACACTGGTTGACGGTCTTTCAAATGGTATTTACTTGAAATGGCTTTTAAATGTTTCGACTATAAGCGGCTGTAATCGAGTGCGCACACATCGCCTCAAATTGAGGCGGTAGCATTTTACGAACGAACCGATCGCCTTAATTTGAGGCGATTAACTTTCCTTCGGTTAAAGGAATTTTATTTTTTAACTAATTATAGTAATTTTTTATTACAAAAAGAGGAAAGATAAATAAGTAATGAATATGTTTGCTTTGCTAAGGTTGCATTAATTTTACAAAGTTATACTGGCAAAGTAATATTTAAAATATTATATATTATGGTTATTAAAATAGAACAGTTGAAAAATTTCGAAATGTTATGTTTAAATGTGTAAAAAAGGAATGTATTAACCATTCTTAAAAAGTAGCTTTTTATTCTAAGAAAATAAGTAAGCCGTTACAAAAAAACTATTGACAATATGGATTACCATTTAAAATGCATTTTATATAATTATTTAAAGGTCCATTTAGGTATTTATTAATGTTACTATAGAGCAATATAATGCAATTAGTTATTACCGTTTTTATAATCAACATTAAAGGAACAATTATTCATAATAACATTTCACGAAAAATTTTATGTATTAAAATCTAAAGAGAATTGCGTACACATTAGTATATTCTAAGAACATCTTCCCTGTTATTTCACATTGCACAACTTTACATGCACAGATATATTCCGAAGGAATATTAGTATTTTCTCAGAACACAAAATATCATGTAATAATCGTAGATTGGACTTTGATCAAGAAGCTATATTGAATATGTCTGTTTGGTAAGTTATTCAACACTTTCTATTGTTTCACATGGAAGTTAAACATGTTTTTATAAAACAATTAATTGTTATTACCATTATAGTGTAAATTTATCTTAATATAAAATATCAAAGAACTACACACTTATAATGAAATCTTCAAAACCACTAAATATACTTTATAAAATTTAAGGGGAAGTTATAGTTGTCTGTTGTTGGATACCTATTAAGACATTATTTCTCGAAATTCAATTACTTAGGTGTAGACCCAGCCCTTCTACGTTTCTTTCTCAGTAAGAGAGACACTGGCGTATGTCTTACCTAAGATAAAAACATTTTAATTTTAGGTAATAAGTAAGTAATAAGAAGATATGTTTGGAGTAAGTAAGAATAGACACGTTTCCGTTATGTCATATTGTGTCTATTTAATGATTTATTACAAACGTATGATACAAAGAATACAAACATGACACAAAAGCTTGGATAATTTGTTTCGATTGTGAAATTTGTAAGATAATTTCTACTAATTCTGACATAATAGCACTACTTAGCGACCCTCCCTCCCAAAGTAATTTCATAAAATTTTCCAGATCATGAAGCTATATCAAAAGTAAATGCTTGGGGAATTTTAGCAGACTGAGCTTTTATATTGATATGATAGTTTTCGAGACAACCATGGCGGGAAGGTTAAGCAAGCGTAGAGAACCACCCCGTAGCCATTTAAGGACTGTTGGCTAATAATATTATAAACCTTCAAAATTTTTTAGCTAAATAATACATCAGTAAACATTAAAATGAAACGTAATATGAACCAATAGTTTTATGAAAATATATGCATGTTTAACAATCAGCTTTACCGGTATGGTTTGGATTTGAAATGCTTACATACGTTTCTTTGCGATTTTTATAGCAGACGAAAACAAACTGTTAATAACTATCTAATGGTTTGAATAAATCCATAAATATATAACATGCCTGATCCATGGACTCATTGTGTTTGTGTTTATTCACGCGGAAAGGTCGTTCTTTTAACTCTGTTCGAGATTATTTTGGCCAGATCGTTTAAGAATGAAAAGAAATGTCATTCAAAACTTAAGAAGGTTAAATGATGTCAACAAAGTTGTAGAATATATGTCACATCTATTAACTGTTTCCGAGTCTGATGTTCAAGAGGATATAGTAAAAATATGAAATTAAATTTAAGCTAAAACCAAAATATTCATATTTTCTATAAATTAAATAGGAAAACTAAATTTTGTACTGGATTAATAATTTTTTCTTTCATTAAAACTCCAATAAACTAATTTGTTTACTAAATTAATGTTTTTAGTATTACAAAATATCAATACCTTGCATTTAATACGAGATTTATAGTGAATAAATATTGAAATTTTTAAAAATATAATCCTGTCAGTTCTATACATACTCATGTTTAAGTAATTGATTGTAATTTAAACTATAAGTAAGATACTTTAAAAGTAATCCAATTATGTACAGAGAAAATTCTATTCTTGATAACTATACAGTTTTATATACCTCTATGTCTGTATAAGCATGCTGATTGTACAGCCAGCTCAGATGAAGTGTTGCTAGGCAACGTGCTTGTTTATTTAACCCAACATGCTAAGTTAGGCCTCAGAATGTACATGTCCTTAAAGCTACAACTCTCCCGTAACCAAGTTTCTACAGATGTATAGTGGATTCGCCAGAATTATCATTGCTGTAAGTACATTAAAATATGATAACATGTAAATTTAAATTATTGTGTTTTTAAAGTTTCCTGAACGGTATAACTATTAAAGCTAGTAATATATTAATTAAAACATACATTCCTACTTAATTTTGTCGAGTCTTTCTTTACGACGAGAAGAACTTGCTTTGCAACTAAAAACAAGAAATTAGTAAAGGCAACTTACTGTGATTAATATAATCTTATTAAAGAAATTCGTTTTATGAATAAATTCCATAAAAAAATAATGTGGCTATCTATACGTATCGTAAATGTTGAATTAGGAATATTTTTATGCGTATGGAATTATAGTAAATATGAAAATGAAAAAAAATTTAAATTTGTCGTTAATAATTTCAATGTTTCATGCTCTTTATTGATGGATTTCAACGAAAAGTTCCAAATAAAATATTCTTCTTCAATTGAGTTACTTAGCCTATTTTACAAGTTATTTTTGAATATTTTGCTTCTAATATTAGAGTACACCCCCACCACCCCAACACCACGTGGGCTGGCAAATTGGTATATTTCAAGGCCTTTATCCCCTTGATATAATAAATCCATTATTGAATGAATATATTACTTTTATATTTAATAGTTTTGATTTTACCTGGTTTACTGTATTAATAAAACATAATACATAATACTTGATTTTTTTTTTATTTTTTAAAAATATTTTTATATAAATTTCGTAAGCATAATATACACTTCACACATGACGCAATTAACAAAACGTTCTTTCAGATTACAGTAAAACTGGACAAATAAATTCAATTTTTTAGCCTAATAATATTAAACAAAGTCCAAAATATTTCAATTAAGATGAAAACTTGGAGAGTAAATTATAAAAGTTGTAAGGTAAAAGAATCCAAATAAGTAGAATAATAATAGCTATAGATCTGTTGGTAACACTAATAAATGGCCAATGGGCCAATTATAAGGCTTAACATGTGAAGAATTAACCACGTAGTCAACTTAACATTAGAATCTTTCAACCAACATTCTCTGATGTTACCACTTAATTCTCTAAGTACCAGATTGAGGCTTTTTATCAGACTTGAAACCACAACACAATCAAAACTAAAGTAATCCTACAGAATGGTAAGACCTCTTACATTTAATTTGAGATTTTATTGGTCGTCTCTATTTAACAGAGCAAGATGTTATTATATATGTTATATCATGTTTATTTAGTAAGCTAGAAGATAGTGCTTAAAAACATACTTACAGGAGAAGTAACCCAATCTGATCACAGATTAAATTAAAATAGAAAAGTTGACATTTACTGAATTAATGAAATCAAAAAAGACAAAGTTAAAATTATTGACATAACATATCATGCATCAAGTAAAGATCTCATCATTCAAACTTAAAATAAAAACAGGAGGCAGTTGGTTAGAGGAAGAAGACTACCGAGTCAAGGAACAACACATTTTAAGGGGGAAAATAAGAAAATATTAAAAAAAAAAAGAATAAATGCTAAATTAGGATTTTCGTAGTCCTTGAAAGTGACAAAGACGATAGTAGTATTGATAAAATGCTTGCATTAAAATTTGGATTTTATGAGAAGAATTACATATTTTTGAAATGTTTAACCTGTTCATTATACTCGTGACATGCAAAAATTTAGCTTAAAATTACGCAGGACGCAATATAGGAATTCATTTTGTGGAAAAGGAGCGAATTAAATTAACCTCGGATGAATGATTTAACCACGCAACTCGTGGTTATTTATGAGATCATCGATTCATGCTAAGTATTATTTTTCATCAAAAAACTATAAAAATTAGTTGGTAAATAAGCAATAATTATGACAAACTATAATTCCTATAATTCGTCCAATTTCACTAATGTCTACAGTCTACTAAATTATATCTACAGTATTTTATACTGATTTGGTTTCTTTTTTTAGGGAGAGGCCGATCTCCTTCTTAACCTTACTCTGTCAATTGCCCATAGACTATTGATTAGTGAGATGAACTTATTCAGAAAGAGTAAGGGAGTGAAGTTGTACAGTTGAAGGTATATATTACTACTGAATCTTCTAGTCTAGGCCGGATTCGAACCAGTACTATCTTTAACTGATTGTCAGTTGGCTGAAAATCATACCAAAACTACGTGGTTCGAATTCCACTTAAACTGTAGGTCCCATAGCTGCCCTGGCTATTCGGCCATTAATAAATAGTCATTTCTGAGCTAATTTGAACGCAGATAGTAACAATAACTACACTCGTTCATCTTCACTTATTACACTCATTCACCCCTCATATTCGTCTATATCTCTACGATCGGCGTCTTAGAAATGAATAATCCAAGCCCAGAATCCTGACGCCTTAGACCACTCGGCCACCGACTCGCCCATCTTACATGAAAACTCCGTACATGAATTATGTATACAATTAAACTGTGTATAATAACCCGAAGAACCGTTGACCACGTTTCTACTATCCCTACTGAAACATTCTCCTATTTTTATAACTTAAGAAAATAATCATGAATTTTCAATATCTAAAATCATGATAATTTGTACATATTATTTAGTACAACGATTTTATAATTATTATTATTATTATTATGGTTAACTAAATTTACTTATTCATACCGAAAATACATTAAAAATGATATTTATGCTACAAACATCTCCATTCCAAACAAAATAAATATTATGATTAGTATGGTCCTATACGGCCTCTAGTCTTGATTAGAGTGGCACAGCTCTCTAGAGTCGCCTGTGGCTGATCTCCCTCAGAAGATATACCGCTAAGATACACGGTAATAAAACTGCATTCAAACGTACGGTGAGAATGCTCTTCCCACACACCCATGCACTACAATACCGCTATGTATTGATGGCTGGTTTTTCATTACTGCCATACGCGTAAACGTAAGATAGTGAACCACTATCCCTATAGGTATGGATAGGTAGGACGGTAATTACCTCTTTAAATTTATGGGTGGTTTCTGTGGAATTGATAATCTTAATTCCAAAATACTGTATTTTTCATGTTTGTGGACAGTCGATAATCCCATTACGTATATTTTTGAAGTGGTTAATGCAAACTACTCCTCTAGAACGTTTCGTCAGTTTAACTTTCCAAATTATAAAACAATATGACTTGACTAACTTTAATAAACTAAACTATGTTACTGTTATTCGTTTAGTGATAATGATAATTACTATCGATGGTCAAGGAGAGAGTTTATGTATACAAAGTTCTTCAGCAAACTTATTTAATAACTTACCACTAACGCCACTGTACTAGTAAACAAACACAACAGAATCACAAGTGCACGAATTTTCAATGCCACTGGTAGTTTCTTCAGGCGAGTCAATCTGTCTTTCTACTCACCTGAAGACACTGCCGGTGGCACTGAAAATTCGTGCACTTGTGATTCTTTTGTACTGTGGTTTAAGTGTACTTGTCTTCTAAGGTAGTTTGCTGATTTCCTATCTCCCCTTTTTACTAATTCCTAGCCTGGTGCCCTTTATCGTAACAGCGTAAAAAAATGTATACAAAGTTCAAATTTTGTAAAATAAAGCTCTTGTACTTTTAGGACTTTATACTTATTTTATAATTAAATATGAGATTCGGTAATTTTTAAGTATCGTTTGTATAATTAATTTTGAATCAAGAAGATTTTTCGTAACTACCCAAAAAAGTAACTTAAAATATAATATATCCCTAACATATTGCTTTTTGGAAGAATTGATGGCGATTGAGTGTTCTTGTAGTCTGTTCAAGGGAACTTCAGAGCAATAATAACGTGAATACATTGTGTTATTTATTATAAGATACTAATTGCGTTGTAGGAACCACCTTATAACAAATACTAATAATATGCACCGTATTGATCCTATTGCCTAATGATTGCAGATAACGTCTTAAATAAATAAAAGATTAAAGTCGTCTTATTTTACCAGGCGAAGTTATGGCTAAGAAGCCCTCTCTAACACTTAACCTAGGGACCAATGGTTTTACGTGACTTCCGAACCACGGGAATGTCAGGGCAAAAACTGTTAGTGATCATATCGGGAATCGAACCCGGACCGGTTACTGGTAGGCCTACGCCTTACCTCAGCTACGGCTGCTCCCTTATATAACAATAGCATTTAGATTGTTATAGTAAAATTATAATTCAAAGCCACTAAATTCAGTTCAAAATGGTACCTTAAAATACTTATTTAAATAATATTTTTTGAATATATTTTTGTTTTGGCAAATCGTAAATATATGAGTTATTGTTTACAGAACAGTTTTAAAATAGTTATTTGACCTCAAACAACATATTATATAATAATAATAATATTTATTTCCTCCAAAAAATATTCTACATAGATTATAATAATAAATATTTTCATTACATTTAACCTGTTTCACAATAACATATAAATAGTTCTACATACATCAATATTTCCATAGAAAATATATATAGAGGACATAAATAGGACCCCAAAGGCAAGCCTGATTTGGGGCTCCATCATATACTATAGTTCCTGCCATTGCCGCATTTTCCTTCTAAAAGAAATCTCTCCGAGATTATAATAAGTATTAATAACAAATTACAAATAGTATACATTACATTTTTAATAACAGTTTCAGGCTGTGTATGGATAAAAAAAATGCAACAATAACAAAAAGAATATAAATATAATCAGAACAAGAATATTAACAAGAAGGCATAACAATATTAACAAGATAAACTCACTACAATTACAGTCCCAATTTCCAAATTGGATAAGGACACCAGAAAGTAACATAGACAATATAACACAAAAAGAGAACAAACAATAGAATTTTGATACGAATATGCTACAACTGAAAATAATACCACCATAAGCTAAGATAATATTGTTTGTATAAGCGTATATATATATTTGTCATATATAAGTTTCAACATTGTATTATACACAAATCAGTACACACCAAAAGTTTTTGAGAACTATTACGTTTATGGCTAATTACGTTTATGGTAAAATACGTCAGTGAGTTTAGGCGTTATATTAATTTTGTGAGTGTCATAAAATACATCCATAAACGTAGCATTTATGTAAATAACATTTAAAAAACTAAATACGTTACTGAAAAACTGTTATAAAAAATAAGGAGCATAACAGAAAAATGTTGACTAAAAACTAATGTTGACTAAAAAAACAATGTTGACTAAAAAAATGTTTTTATAAACTAAACATTAAATCTCTTTGCTTCAGGGTTGTTACGATTGTGGTATGTTTTCCCTAGAATAACTATTACATTTTTATACGAGACAAAAATCGTTTAACAATGGAGACACTTATGAACATAATTAGGTATATGTAAATTACATGTTATAAGGAGGAATATTCCATTAGCTGACACAATATGTTTAAAGTGCCTATTCCATATTCATATAACAATATTTCCTGTAAGTAAGTCTCAATTATAGTTGTTAAATTAGTAATATTTTACAGATAATTCCTAGTAATTGCGGGATCCAGATTCTTAGATCAAAAGATCATTTAAATATTAGGTCCTATTTTATCAACATAAGTGGCCAAAAATATATTTCTTTTAAATAATGTTCATTACGTAATAGTGCTCATAGTTTCTGTTTTACTGTACAGAGTGGAAAAAAACCATGGAAATGCTTTCACAACTGTAAATGTGATGAAAGAGCTTCACTTGACTTCACTTGTAAACATGAAATCTTGCACGTGATCATATTTAAAAAGAACATACTTTTTGACGCCATTAGCGACATTTAATTTTTTCAGGGGGGCGGCCACGAGGTGATTAAGGAAAATCGTAAACGTAATCCTAGGTGGAGTTTGGTATGTAATGAAACGTCTATTTAAGAGAAATTAACTGCCGCAAAGCGGACTTCAAAAGGTTTATCTTTTCCCGAGTAACGATAATTTGAATTTCAAAGTAACTAATTTGAACAATATTATTTCTCAGCTACCTAACGGTTTTAAGTAAACTATTTTGACCAAAAATGATGCTTTATGAAACACAATTATTAAAAAAAAAATTAATTTTTCAATTTATCTACGGGAAAAATTACAGTTGTCAAAGTGTTTCCATATTTTTTCCACCCATATGTTTGCCTAACTAAATTAAATGCAAAACACCCTACATGTGCAGTATGGAATCAGATGTATAATTAATATAGTTAGATTAAGTTTTAGATCAGGAAAACATCATTAAAAGGATATTAAAGTTATAAAGCATCTTTAATGATGAATACTTCAGATAATATCTAAACTGAACACACCCTAAATGTTACGATAATTGGTCAGTTAATTGGCTCTATAGAGTGCCACAGAGTGGTTTGGTACTATAACTGCTATAGTTAGCTATATATAAGTACTCGAGGGCTCTTTGGACAATTAGCCCTAGCTCTAAACCACTTAACGAACTACTGGCACATTTAACATTTAACATTACTGGCACCCATTACAATTTAGAGAAAGAACAGGAAGAAATGAGAATAAAATGTAAACGAAATACTTAATTTATTTTTTCCTACTACATTTATTTACTTCATAAACATTATAAATATATTGTTACATTCTATAGTTTGTGTTGTTATATTCCAACCAAATCAATTTGTTATTTTAACTTCATATATATAGATGCCTACTTAAGTTGTAATTTAATGTAAGAAGTTATACTATGGATAAATATTATATTAGTCTTTAAATGAATATTACACGAAAAGATATACCTGAACGGATTCGATTTACATAATGAGGTATTTAGATTAAAAGATAAATATATAATAATTAAGTTACAATTTATACAAATTAAAATATGTAGGTCTCTAATGAAGTCTTACACACATTTTTATTATAAATTATAAACACCATAAGGGATAAAAATAGACATACTATATGACTTACTTTACAAATGTGTCATTTTAAGAAATGTTTTACAGGATCTAATGATCGGTTCCAGTAAAATAAATCTTTGACGATTGTTTATTGTTGAAAAGTAATTAAAAAAAAGCAAAATATTTGTCACAATCACATAGTTTAAATTAACTTCCTTTTATAACTATACGCCATCTATGCAGTGACTGTGTCAGTGAAAGAGTAATACAGTTATTAGACCCAAGCACTTGCCCCCATTACATATGGGATGGGCTACAATTCCATTCCAACGTTAGGACATGAGGTTTTTATTCCATTACATACTGTGTACATTTACGTGTATTTGAAACACTAATATTTAATATTCTCTTTGTAATCAACATTGAAAAATAATGTGATATTATCTGATCTGTTTTTCAATAGACATTTTACAGTATACGATTATCTTGCAAGTTACTATTATTCCAATTATCTTATAAAAAAGGTTACAATGCTACGAATATATTAGTGGCGTAATTTTTAGCGTTTATCACTTCTAAATATCTTGTTTTTACAATAACGTGATGTATTTTCAAATCTAAATACATATAATGTACTAAATATGAACTAAAATCATGTTCTATTATGATATAACATTGAAAATACTTTCGAAAGAATCCAAAGATGAAAAAGTAATTCTTAAAGTATAACACGAAAATTGGTTATTATATTTAAAATGGCATAGTTAACCATACAATACATAAAATATGATTATAAGATCAGGGTATATTTCTTTCAATCAAATTTGTTGTTTATTTGTTTTGTAATTAAATACAAAGCCATTGAAATGTTTAATACTTTACCTTTGTAAAAAAAAAAAAACTCATATGTTGGAGAGTTGATGGTCAATCGTCAGGACTTAGAGCCTGGGTCAAAGGTAGCACAGGTTCAAATCAGGCCTGGATTGTAAGTATTTATCAGTTAAGTTCACCTTTTACTGCACTTTTTGTCCCCTTAATCTATCTGAGAGTTCCTTCTCAAAGATTAATAGTCTATGGAAAATGGGCACAGAAATCAAAAAAGAAGATTTGTCTCTCCTTATACGGGATTATTCTTAATTCAGTTGCCCCTAATTCATTTCCAGAGATTAGAGAACATTTCTTCATGAATTACTCATTAAATAATTATCAACCGAATTTTTCAATGTTATTAGGGATCAATTGGCAACTTTTAAGTATGAATCAACTTCAAAGTTTTTACTAGGGACTTGGTCATGTGTTTCCTTTTATCAAAACCATTTCAATGTGATAACTTTAGCGCAATTTAAAGACGATGTGTATTTATTTAGTTATTATTATTTTTATTTTTTTTTTATTGGTAATCACTTATGTATTTTTCACAATGGAACCTATTTGTCATGGCCATAACATAACCATATTTGTGGTTTTAAGGTACTTCCAAAAGTTGTAAATTGTTTTGAAAGAGTTTCCCATTAGTAGGAATTATATCGTATATTAAAAGTACCTGGGATTTCCAGGACAAACACGTTATCAGCAGGGTATTTATGTTATCTCACCCAATATACTTTTAGTTGCAGTAATTTTCAGTTGTGGAAACGTCTGCTCCTACGTTTTTTTCTTTTTTCTTTTAACATGGTTTGCAGTCAAGAAGAATAACTGTTGACAATTCTAACCATAATTATCATAAAGCACAAAGCCGAATTAATGAGAATCATCCAGATTGGTGTGTTAGCAGACAATATTTAACTAAATTAATGATAATCATCCAGATTGGTGTGTTAGCAGACAATATTTAACTAAATTAATGAGAATCATCCAGATTGGTGTGTTAGCAGACAATATTTAACTAAATTAATGATAATCATCCAGATTGGTGTGTTAGCAGACAATATTTAACTAAATTAATGAGAATCATCCAGATTGGTGTGTTAGCAGACAATATTTAACTAAATTAATGATAATCATCCAGATTGGTGTGTTAGCAGACAATATTTAACTAAATTAATGATAATCATCCAGATTGGTGTGTTAGCAGACAATATTTAACTAAATTAATGATAATCATCCAGATTGGTGTGTTAGCAGACAATATTTAACTAAATTAATGAGAATCATCCAGATTGGTGTGTTAGCAGACAATATTTAACTAAATTAATGATAATCATCCAGATTGGTGTGTTAGCAGACAATATTTAACTAAATTAATCACCAAATGTGATTAACTGGTAAGTTCGCTAATGCAAAACGAGCAGATCGTCCTTTGTCTGAAGACACTGATTTTGACGTTGTTTTTGCTATTTTCGGAAATCCTCAGACACCATCAAGGCATGTGTTAATATTTCTTAGATTCATTCTCAAAAAATGTACAAGAACTAAAAAACGTTTTACCCATATAAAATATAGCTACATAAGAGATTTAATGTGGATATCCCAGATATAAGGTTACAAATTTATGAAAACTTTTATAGAATTATTGCAGAAAATACTGCAATTGTAAATGATTTTAATATAGTTTCAGTTATGAAAATAAGTTTCAGGTAAATATCTTAGTAAATACGCCCAAAAGCTGGTGCTAGATTATTAAAAAATCCACGTTTATTTTGGAAAGATTATACCCTGCATCCTCATAAAATACATTTTTGGTCTAGCACCTTGGAAAACTGAGTAATAATGCAGCTTTATATTGATGGAAGTTTAACTGAAAAACGTAGTTTGCATTTGCTTGTAGATTTTATCCATACCTCGATTTAAGAAGCCTTGCATTAAGGACATTTATACAGAGAGTATTACTAGTTTCCACAAGATGGTGTTTCAGCACACTACCATAATACCACTGTACGTGTATAGGTCGGTAGGTGGGTCAGTTTCACTGTACGTGAAAGGGCTGGCGGGTGGATCAATACCACGTTACGTGTATGGGTGAGTTGGTAGGTAAATTTCACTGTACTTGAATAAGTGGGTTGGTGGATCAATATCCCTGTACGTGTATAGGTGAGTGGGTGGATCAGTAGGCCTACCATTGCACTTATAGGGTTCAGTAGGTGGGTCAATATCACTCTACGTGATGGGCTGGCGGGTGGATCAATACCACTGTACGTGTATGGGTGGGTTAGAGGATCAATACCACCGTACATGTATGGGTGGGTTGGTGGGTCAATTTCACTGTACGTGTTTAAGTGGGTTGGTAGATCAATACCACCGTACATGTATGGGTGGGTCAGTGGGTCAATACCACCATGTGTGGTATACCACCGTACAAATAATAAGCTATACATTGTGTTTAGTATAAGTGGAACCAAACATAGTTAATCACACGTGTTCTGAATTGCCTAAAATATAATATCCCAGATAAAAGGATGTGGCGGTATGTTGCGGTAGAGTGGTCAACACAATCTACAGACTTGAATTGTTTGGATTTGTTTGTGGGGGCACTTTACATTTGTAATATACATACTCCAAGCTAACCGTAATGGAAACCTGCGTAATAAGATGCAATTGTGATGTTAAATGAAATATCACATGTCAAATTTTGAAGATTACTCTTATATATCGCACCAATAAAAATATTTAATTATTATAAATGTAGTTTGCATTACTTATAATTCTCTATATAAAAATGATTATTACTAACCTACATATTCTCTAAAAAATTAAAAAAAACCTTTTGATTTATATATTTAAATTTGCTCCGATATGAATATTTTGACAGTCACCTGAATTATTTAATATGTATTGTAAATTGGCTCAACCGTTAAAAAATAAAAAAATATAACCAAACAGCAATGGGATTAATAAAGGATTAAACTGTTCGGCCGTACACGTGTTACTGGTCCTACCCACCATACACTTCCAATGCATTTTACCCATCTCTCCACCCATAGAGGCACACTGGTACTGACCCACCGGCCAACCCTACACGTATAGTGGTATCAGCCCATCCGCCCCACAATACACGTACAGAGTTTTGGCCAATACCACTTTGCGTGGTAAACCTCAATCGTATTTGGCACAATCCACCGTATGTTCAAACGAGAAGTTTGTATGCGTATTAGAAAAAAATCTATTGCCACGTTGCGTATATTTCAAAGAACCACCAATATGAAAAAAATGTTTTCTACTAGCCTGTACGGAAAAAATTTACGTAGAATTTTGTATAGGTAAATTTGGTACATATTTTAAGTAAATTACCAACCAAATCACCGAATTTGTAAGAACTGTTTGCCAGCCAAGTGGTAAGCACTCCTATTTATAATTTTCAAGAGTAGTAGGCTCATATCCTAGGATATCAATATCTATTTAAAGGAATATATGACCTTAACATTGGATCTGTACTGTGTATTTAAAGAAATTGGAATTTAAAAACACTAAATTTAAATTAAACATAAAAAAAAGGTTAAACAGATATTGAATAAGTTGACGTTCATTTGGAGCGGCCGTAGATAAGAGGCTAAGGCTTGCCACACAGTCAGTCGGTCCGGGTTTGATTCCCAAAATAGCCATTAAGAGTGTATGCCCTGCCGCTCTCGTGGTTCAGAAGTTAAGTTAATCTGTTGGTCCCCAGGTTAAGTGTTAGAGGGCTTCTTAACCCTAACTTTGCCTGGTAAAATAAGACAAACTTTAACTATTTAAAAAACATTTTTAATGTTATAAATATAATTTTAATAAATTTAATTTACCATTATAAATGTATAGTAATTTATTATAAATATACTAAGGAACGATTTTGAAACTACTATTATAAAAACAAACTTCTAAATATGTTAAGTTAATCATATATTTTAAAATATAAATGTATATTCGAAATGTGTTGAGACCATATGTCTTAGTACTAATACAGACAAGAAATCGATTTCAGTTGATGCTTGACTTATTTTCATATGGCGCAAACGACGCCACAATGCAATTTTACAAAGGAAACAGGAAATTACGGAAAGGAAGAACACTCGCAGTGAAGCTGCAGGCGTTGAGATTTCCATTTCCTGCGGGATTTCACTATGAAAGTAAATTTACTTCCCTCTCCAGGGACATTTGCAGCCTACGATCAATTGTTTATCTTGATTTTGATATTATTTTTAAATATTATGATGTTCTTTTTAAAACTTAAAATCCATGACGTTGTTTTTGGTTTAGTTATTTTTAGGATTTTATTTTCCACTTAATAGCACTGATATACTAAGGTGAAAGATTATTTTATTGGGATAGATAATTTTCTTTTTTTTATTTCATTCGCCAGTTCACATGGGCTTGCAAGCCTTTGCGTTACATTTATTCAACGAGTGAAGTACCGAATGTTGGCTCTGTGGGGATTCGAACCTTGGAAAATGCCCTCCGTAGTCAATAGACCACGCCACCAATGAGCCACCACGCCGGCAGTAAACTATTATAAACATTATTTATATAATAAATTCATGTTTTCATTACCTTTGAAATAAATATAATAGGTCAAAACACCTGTAAATGTTTTTGTATTACTAATTTTTGTACTTAAAATAATTATTTCAATGTATAAAATTTAATTTAAATTTATTACTGGTTGGTTATCAATTAAATACAGTAGTTATTAGCCGTGTGTCATGAATATTTTTAATAGCTGTTTATAATTTTTTATATGCCGATTTAGATACACGACATACTTTGTATAACCATACAAAATTAAATCCTGATTATTCTGTATTTGTTGAAATCTGACATAAAATAAATAGTAATATTGGGCATACTCAGCATTATAACCAAATAGAACTGATTACAAAGATCTTAAATTCCACGAAATATGAACAGAGAAGATGAAGAAGTTTGAAGAGGATACGTTAAGGGCAGATATTAAAGGAATATCAAGAGATACAGTGAAGCGTACGGTAGAGCAGGATACCTGGAATGTGGAGAGATAGTGGACTCAAATTAAGTCACTGGCTGAAAAAACTGTAAGGAGAGAATATACTTATGTCCTGAGGAAATAAACCAATTAGATAAGTAAAATAGTGCTGCTGTAGATTTTTAGTGTACATAATGCAGGGAAGACTAAAGTATAGGAGATGTGGAGGATGGGGATATTACTGGCTGTGGTAAGATGATGGCTCACAAAAGGTAAGATGGAGGGGCTTCTTATGTAGTCTAGGGGTAGAGGGAGCAGGTCAAGTAAATGAAATAGTGTTAATGTGCTGGTCTTAGTCTAAATATGCAGACTAGCGTGTAGTAGATTAGTTGAAAAATATGGGGTGATTGAGGGATGAAGAATATGTGATGGATCACACATTTTTTTAAACTGTTGGGACTTGTTAGCTCGAATACTTTCCTTGGAGAAAAACATGATATAATTCAACTAATACTCTTCGTAACATTGCACTATACCACGTTTGGAGGAGGCAAACAAAATAGTGGTTTTATGAACACTTTTTTTAACTATGTAGATCAATTAAACATTGCATATTATAAATATTTTCGTGAAACATTAATCAATGTTTACAGAAAAATCACTTTAATTAGTCAAGGAATAATAATCATATGACACAAGATTAAAATACGTGATACAGCATTTTGTTTTGTTTTTTCCTTTTCTTAACATTAAACACTATTTGAATCTTGAAAACTTTATTCATAATGATAACAATATTAAAAAAAAGGGTTAGAATAAAATAACTTCATGATACAAAACATTTTATTTACTTGTATTCAATAGTTCTAATAAACAATAGAAGTTGACAGGTATAACATCTGGTTAAAACACAACGTAGTAACAAGGCCTGTACAAAGTAGTAACTCCTCTCAGCTAACAGTTCCTCTGACATGCCACAAGAGAGCCTCTATACTCTATCCTATGACTACAATAGCACCATCTGACGGCAGTTCTCTAAACTAAAACCATCCTAGTATATGGGTAACAATTACACAAACAGCTTTGGGACTCAGTCACATGGAACATATACTAGGTGTAAAAATAATATGTGCGCTGTGGACGTTACAGTCTGTGTAAACAGCGGAGTGAAGGGAAATTGAGCACGGTTATTCCATTACAGTATAAAATCTCAACTGTCTTTGGTGTGTTCCTTATCAAATCAAGCTAAAGGTTCTCAGTTCGATCCCAATCAGAGTTATAATACATTTTGAGGAGGATCAGCTGATAACTACCGGCTGTTCATTTGTAATTGGGCTATTAATTAATGACACTTTCTAAGGAATAGTCGGCCTAAGTTAGTAACACTGACTACATTCGCTCATCTAAACTTATCACACTCATTCGAAATCCATATTCACCCATGTCTTGACAATTGGCGTCTTATGAATAAATAAATAAATAAAAATATATTTGATAAAACAAAGATAATACAGTATAATAAAATTAAATACTAGGATAAGAGAGTTACTGTCTGAGGACCGTTCTTTGAAGCCCACAAACGTTTTTTTAATCATATAGCTGAGATAAAAAATCAATAGTTGTATGTCTATTTTTAATATGACCTTACTGTTAAAAATAGGGCCAATAGTTTCTTACTCTACTGGGTTTTTGTATTTGGCGTAAAAGAAAAATACTAAAACAAGCATAATGTAGTATAAGAAATTACATTGTAATTCAATATAAAACAGTGTTAATTGTAGTATATAATATAAAACAAATTTTTAAATAGTACACAATAGAGCTTGTTTTAAGGAAAAACAGATAAACTATGGTAAATTACTTTTAAATTAAAAAACTATCACTGTTTGATACTATATTATAGGCACAAAATTGTTTATATTTTGTACAAGAAGTTTGTTTTGTCTGTTAAACTATTAGTTTTACTTTTTTTAGCGGTTCAATAACTCGTTAGTTTATCAAAAAAACAACTAACACTATCTTAAGAACAATCTTTTAAAGTTATTATAATTGTGCATTACAGATTGATGTACAATATTTAAAATTATTCCTAGTAATATTATTAAATATTTATTTTGAATACAGTGAGGCTGAAATAGTAATTGCAATAATCATAAAATTGCTAAACTTATAAACGTAAAAACTAACTCTATTTAAGAAATACATATTTTCCTTGTGCTTTTAAATTACGAAAGTAAATGATTAAATTTTTTAAACATATACCTAACAAAAAGTTGCTACTAAACAAAATTATAGTAATATATTAACTATAAATGATACTGATATATCCCTTTGATATCTTAATCTAACAATATCAATTTACTTTTTACTCAATGAACGCAACACTCCTGGTAGGAACACACCTTGGAAAGTGAGCGGCGGATCTTACTGAAGAAGGATCGATCCACCAACACACGATATGTGACTGATGCCATCAAAAACGTCAGTTATATGTACAGCACATTGGACGGAGGGGAGAGAGTTCATCTCCAGACAGCACTTAGGACAGCGAGCACTGCTGACGCCATGGTGACTCGGGCCTCTTGGGGTTGTGCAGAAGACAATACGGGCACTGACACGGCCGTGCGTGTGTTGGCACGCACAATCTGTGATCTCCATTTGATCTGGAACTCTGGTGGCTTTGAGGACATTGCTGTCAATCTGTATTCGTAAACATAGGTTTTAAAATAAATTAGGTTTTTATTACTTATCAATTTATAAAATATTATTATTTTTAAACTTGTGATACTATTAAAAATGTTCAAATTATAAATGTCTCGTACCAAAAATTTTTTAGTTATCGATAAAAATTATTATAATATTATGAGCTGCAACGTCTAGAATTTTACGTTTAACATATTTTACGAACAGCTTGGATGTTTTGCCTTGTTTGTTTGTCCCCTTTTTTATTATTGTAGCATTGTTTCTCGTGTTATATAAACAAAACAAGAAACGTTTTGACTAGTATGAAACATATTCTGCCAAGTTTAGGTCCTTATTATCCTTATCTTTACTATGTTATCCTTAGTCCTTATTCCTATCTTTAAATGTTCACTTTATATCTAGTGTGAATCAAACCACACCATTATAAAAAGTTAAATTCTTTTGATATTTTGACAGTAAATAAACTATTTTGATACTGATTGTTTTTGCACTGTGAAATTTCAAGTTTCAGATTAATTTTATATAATAAGATAGTATATTATAATTTATTGCTTGATGGAGGTATGAGTATTTGATTATTCATATTAAATCATTTCTTTGGTTGTTTTCAAAAACTCAAAAGGTTAGCATATTATTAAGAAATTATAAACCATTTGAATTTTATTATTTATAAATTACTGTATTTATAAATCAAGCAATTACTTTTCTATGTATAACAAGTGTATTTTATGTATAAAATGTAGTCATAACAAATACTGTATACAAAACCAAATCATATCTAATTAAATTAATACAGATTTCAACTACTACATATCGAAAGATATTTTCCAGACATAAACTGTTTTTCACAGTATAACTTACCTAATGACGACAATGTTCAACTGGAATGGCAGTGAATAGTTTGCTATCTTTTGCCGAGAACAGAAGTTGTGCAAAGCCTTGCCTGTCCTTTGAGGGCCGTCTTCTGCGTACTCATGGATGGTAAGATTCCACACCGAGCATGGTCCTAGGGAAAAGGGATTGTTAGTGTGTCTGATTAAACGATCGTTATGACAGTATAATTAATATTACGTCCATTAATGGGCAGATTTTATAACATAAAGATAGTTTTTTAAAAGCAAATCAAGTGTGTACCTTAAAAATACTGTTCCAAGAACCATTTGCTCGTTTGTTTCTTTTCATTTGGTTATTACAAAATGATAAAGTTAATCAACTAAATTAGGGCTTTGTATTGATTGTAATGATACACTTATTTCGATTCTATAGTTCATATTGATAGTGTATTATTAAATGTTATTTTAATTTCATCCCACTATAAGACGTTGGTCAACGTTATTACTATTATTATAAGGCATTATTACTAGCACATCAGCTTCATATACATTGGTCACGAGTTCAAATCTCGGAAGGTCCACTTACATTTGCTATAGAGGTTTGGACTGTTGTCCCTCAACAACGTTTCTATATCATGTTCAAAATTCCACTGGCGCAGAAATTGTAAAAAAACTAGTAAAAAACCGATAAATTTAAATGTAAATCTAACAAACAGTATAAGCTGGAAATTATAGTGGAAAATGTTAATTAATTCACTGACAATGTCATGAGCAGGTTTTACATAGTTCAATTATTTTACAAAATGCAAAATGGTTACTAATTAAAAAATATCCTGTAGAGTGTGGTCACTTTTACGTAAATATACCATACTGATGTATATATAAACGAAATATCAGGCAATGAATAACGTGTATTGTAGGCTTACAAATTATCAGCAATATTTGTTGAGCCTATAATCTTTATCCACTGCTAGTTAGCCTAAATTTATCTTAGCTACAGTGTAACCTTAGGAGCAGCCGTAGATAATGGGCTAATGCGTTGGCTTGCCAAGCAGTTGTCCGGGTTTGATTACCGATATGGCCATTAACAGTATTTGACCTGCCGCTCCAGTGGTTCGGAAGTCACGTAAAGCCGTTGGTCCCCAGTTTAAGTGTTAAAAAGGGCTTCTTAGCTATAACTTCGCCTTTAACCTTACCTAACTTGCTATGCTAAGTTTTGTTAGTTTTTCAAAAATGTTGTTATATTGTATAAAATACACTTAAAGAGTAGCTGCAATTTTCTAAAAGATAGTCAAAGAAATTTCAATAACTTACAATCATCTTTCCACCACCATTCCACGATTTATTTTTTGGTATTTGTGATAAGAAGTTCCTAACATTAATAGTAAATGCAAACAAACCTGCATTCTACTTACGATTCTGGTTGCTGGCAAACTGTATGGTCAATTGCCTCTCCACATTAGAATCTAGAAGCCATGTGCAGGATTGGTGAAAGAAATGGTTCAGTTGCCCCGTCTCTGTTAGATTGCCAGATTCAATGAACCCTGTAACAACACAATAATGATAAAATAAAAGGGATCGTTGGGCTGAAATTAACACGTTTTTCTAGGAGAAAGTAACAAGATAATAATATTACTTCCCTAGATATGTCAGCACTATTGGTGCAGTGTTGTAACCCTGCTATTTGGGGATAATATTTAGCAGATATTATAGGTGATATGTTCTATGTTTGGTCTTATTAACAAAGAGACTGCGTCCACCAATGGTTTCCATTGACGTTGTCAATACTGGAGAGGTCTGGAGTTTCAGAGTTTAAATGTTGTGTAATAAAGATAACTGAGTATTAGGCTTTTTAGTTAACTGAAAGTCAAGCCAATACAACATGGTTTGAATTCCGCGTAAAGCTATTCAAGTATCTTGGTTCTCTTGGCTGTTGAATTGATCTTGCTAGGGAACAGTTAACATTAGTTAGTAACATTAACTACACTCATTCGCCCCTCACATTTGCCCCTAACTACGATCAGCAGAATCTCTATTAGAAAACGAACGAATGTTTGACCTGAATGCTGGGAAGTGGTGTGGTGGCCACAGTAGGTGTCTGAAATGAAGTTGTAATCAGCTGAGTACTTGAATCCCTTTGAGGCCCAGCTGAAGTGAGGAACGAAGTAAACAACCCTTAAAGAGGACCAACTCCGTACACTGACTGGCAGCCACTGTAAAAAACAACAAGGGATATTAATGGTATGTTCCCCTTTATAATAAAAGCACATAAAATATGAAACGAAAACTGTCAAACATTTGTTATCTCGATCTTGTGAACATTAAATATTTATATTACGTTTAAGAATGATAAAACATATGGTATTTATCTCTTTTGTGAAAATAATTGAAATGTTTCGTAGATAAAAAACAGAAAGAAGATGTAGAAAGACACGCGGGAACTGAAACGACCATGTGGATATTTGCATAAAAACCTTAAATTGTTTTGGATCAGCAATATTTAAGAAATGATAAAAAAAGTTTAAATTTTTTAAATAATATCAGTAAGCGACAATATCCAAACTGTATTACAATAAGCCGTTATAGAAGTTATTTTAATTAGATTAGGTAATTTAGGTTATATTACGTTAGGTTACATTAGGTTACTCACGTTTAAAGAGTTTTTAACTAAATAACAAGTTTAAATAATATGCCCATATAGATGAAATTTTTCCAATAATGCAGACACATAATAAAAAAAATCACATTTTTTAATGCCATAAACAATTAAAGTAATGTTGTTAGTTTATTTTGAAATAAACATACTGAATAAAAATCATAGCAAACATGTTTTAACCATTAAAGTCTTAAAGTCTTTTATTCAGTATTTTTCTTATTTGATAATGAATATAAAATACTTGTTTTTAATTCGTCTACTAAAACACACCAAACTAAAATGAATCAAAATAGAAAATATTACAGAATATATATTTTGTATAGTTTATTATAAGCACACTACTTATATTCCCTTGTTGCACATGGCACTGCTTAAGTGAGTAAATATATATTCTAGCATTATTACTACACACGATGTTGTTTGTAATAAATTATATAAATTTTGTGCCTTTTTACAGTTATTTATATATTCAAATGCTTAAAAGAACTGTTGTGAATTAAACTGTACAATTTTTACAACTCATTTATCTAATAACATATATAAATTATGCTTATGTATATTGTATTACTACTGTATAACGTTTTCATACTCTTACATAATCTTTATAAAAAAAATATTTTAAAGTCTACATAGCCGATAGTTATTGTAACTTAACTTGTTAAAGACTGATTTAAAGCTTATATTATCACTCCGTCTTTAAAACCAGAAATATTTATCTAATGAAGTGCCACACCATTCTTGGGCGAGTCGGGTTTATTTATGGTCGATATTGACTTTGCCTCCTACCCAGAGGCTTACGTCTTGATGTCCAATACCCTTATATTCTTTCACCCAATCAATTGTTTTTGAGATGGACTTTTCCACACAATGAACATATGACTGGAAAATTTATATTTAAAAAAATTGAAATAATCCAAGAATATATTGAAAAACCTGTAATATATATTTTCAAAAAGTCAAATTTTAAAAATATTTATCGGCGATATCAGGGGGGAGAGCATCGTCCCACTTTAGGCCTTGAGCCCATAGGAGCTGCATATATAGCATTTAGCTACCATGATTAATGGAGCTAGAAAACCACAGGGATCGTACAATTTTGCAATGAGGCTTAATACAGAGCGTTTGGTTAATTTGTCTGTTTGATAGTGAAAAGCATAGCGAAAACAATCTTCTTCAGGGGACCAGTGCATACCCAGGACGGAGAACTGATGAAGTTGTGCTTCTTGCAAGAAACTAGGAGTTTCTAGATGTTCCGAAGGGAACCCGTCGAGGAGCTGCTTGGAGTTGGACGCCCACTTCCGAAGTTCGAAGCCGCCACGACCTAAGAGTTGGATGAGCTGGTCTTGAAGCTCAAGAGCCGCCTCCACCGAGTCTGCCCCAGTGACAATATCATCCACGTAGGTATGATGACGTAGTGAGTTAGCAGCCTGAGGAAAGTCAGCACCTTCAAATGACACGTACAGTGGTACTGTCAACTGGTATTTATTTTTATATAAGGTGTATTACAGGCTTTTGACTATGTAAATTATTATTATTTTTTTTTTTTTTTAGTAAATTAAAATAAACCTTAAGCTTATTCTTACTGTCCAACATATATTATGTATTTAGCTATATTTACGACTGCATATATTAACTGAAATATATCGTAAATATTTCACACTCTCCTAACACTGTATTCAAAATTAAGAGGGGATTTTAGCTTTGAGCTAACTCATTACAATAGACATGGCTGTCACTCACTTGGAAGTCACCACAAAGGCAGGCGATGAGGAGTCCAGACTCAGTTTCAACCCTTAGGTGATTAATGTCAGAGAGTGGTGTGGAAGTAGTGATGCACCGACACTCACTGTCCCCACACACGGTCAGACACTGGCCATTCTTCGGTAAGTCTATCTGAGTTACCTAGTGTAAAATAAAAAAACGTCAAAAAATAAAAAATCTTGTTGCGGTAGATTTGTACCATTGGCACAACTATTTAAATACTGGTAGCTTAGGTTAAAAAGTGTCATATAGAACTCAGAATTTTTCCCGAAGTTTCTGTTTCGATTCAGCTGCTATCTTCATTATCACCTGCCAGTGGCTTTGACAGGAGGGTTCCGACGTTATCGCAAAATAACGGAGTCAAGCAACATCGAGACCGTCTGAGCGATCTCGTCCTTGCAAGCAGCACGCCTGCCCGGTCACTGGTGGTGGTTCGGAAGTCAGCCTTAAGTCGTTGGTCCTTAGGTTAAGTGGTAGAGAGGAATTCTTAGCCTTATGTTCGCCTGGTAAAATAAAACGATCTTTAATTTTAAATTTTAACAGTTGAACCTACTATGGTCAGCTGAAACACAACCAGAAACGTCATGTATAGCTTTAGATTTGTTAAGGGGTCAAAAAGCAAACTCATAGTATTAAAACAGAAGACGTTATTTACGATGATAACTTAATACTTGCTTCATGGATTTATATCATTATATCTTAACAACATTTTGTAGACTAAGTAAAAATAAAGTAATTGACATAAAATAAAAGTCACTGAAGTAAATAAATAAAAAGAGAAAGAAACTTAGTGATTGGTTGAGGTATTATCAAACAAATTACTGTCACAATCTGATTAACGGTGAGTTTACTATGTAAATTCATAAACTTAATTACTTTGGAGCCATATAGTATAAATAATATACAATAAAATTATTTTCATCGAAAGTTATGTATACAGAAGTTATGTCTCGCAATCTAGTTTGGGATGTTTTTGGAAAAATAGATTTTATTTTAAATGACTGTTTTTTTTTCTCAGGATTGTTAAATACAATTCCCTTTAATAACAATAAAAACTAATGACAATTATAATGCCGTACAAAAAAGTCCAGATACACTATATTGTCAATTAAAATGATTAGGTCTAATCACAAAATATTACTGTCGAATAGAACCTACCTGTAAATAAATACTTTGGTTTACTGCAGGTATGAATTTCTGAGAACACTCCAATGGTCCATCAATGTTCCAGAAGATGTGTTCCTGTCCTGGGCTGGTCACGTAACCTCTAGGACTACTGCTGAGTCCGTAGTAGTCGGTGTTACAGAGACTGTCTGGCTGAAGAGTACCTTCCACATGTTCTGTTTACAATAAACACGTAAGTGTAAAATGAGAAAGTAAAAAGTAAATTTATTAAAGAACTATGTTACAACAGGATTCTGACCAAATAAACATTGTTTAAACATAAAGTGTCTACTGTTTGGTGAAATTATATTAAATAGCTGTTTATCAAAACTTAGTATAAAATACTGTTATAACAAAATATTTTAGTTCTTGGAATTCATTTTTAATCAAATACTAAATACCATATCTACTAACAAATATCAAATGAGATTTTCTTACAATTATTATGATTAAAAAACTTTTGTTTTTTTTCCCAACAATATGAAGACAATCTCAATGACGAGTCTCTAAATATACTTGATATGCACCACTAATGCATTCGGAGTTTTTTAATGACAGTTTTAATATACATCTTTTTTAACTTTTTTACAACTTCGTTAGCTTCTTTACAGTTTAGTTTCAAGCTAGCTGGAAACAAAAGTAAAATGTTTAACAATTTGAAAAAGAAAC
This sequence comes from Stictocephala bisonia, assembly GCA_035578905.1. Lineage (NCBI taxonomy): Eukaryota > Metazoa > Arthropoda > Insecta > Hemiptera > Membracidae > Stictocephala > Stictocephala bisonia. The sequence continues at coordinate 52,067 of JAQJVL010001572.1, forward strand.
ACATTACGGGCTACTAAATGCCAAGATTATTTTTATCAAATTACATTGACTGAATATTTGTTATCTTGCCTTTAATTGTTTGATAATAATAATACCAATAATATGTAGCTAATTTATACATGTATAACCAAATCTCTAATTTATTATCTTTTGAATTTGTGATAAATATTAACTTATTTAATGGATATGTATTAAAAGTTACAAAAGCCACGTTGTGGACTACCGAGTTACGCACTTTAATATTTGCCGTTCTTTTTGAAAAATTAATGTAGTAAACGTTTCAACAATGGATGTTTTTTTCATATTCAGCGAAGAGTCAGTACCATAAAAATTTACAATTATGTTTAGTTAAATTTGATATAGTAGTATGAACTTTTATTTTAATAAATCGTATTTATACACGCATTTGTTGTTACAAAGTTTTATTGTGACCAAAGTGCTAAAAAAAATTTTGAGAGAGTAGAGACGAGTAACATGGTGATATACGTAATAATAGAATCAAGACCAGTTTTGAAAGAGAATAATTTATTATTTTTTAAATTGGTAATTCATAAAAGAATAATAAAATATAAAAAATAATATAAAATGAATAACCAATTTTGTAATACGGAAGTATCTTAATCATTCATGTAGTATATATATTTAGAAGTACAAGCTAATGGTAGTTGGATATAATTTATATAAAGTATATCTAATACACTTGAAAGCCAACATAACATTTTAACAAATAAGCTTAGCCCGATGAACTTCATATTTACTCTCTAATTTATTTTATATAATATATTAAGGGGTAAGACGTTTAGTTACCATTGTGAAAACTGAAAGCTCCATCGAGAAATTCAGGTTCTGAGTTGGCTGTGTGAGAAGGCATTCTGCGTAACAGAACTGTCAAGATACTTCCGGAAGAAATGATGGCCTGCTGGCTTTGGAACCTAAGGACACATACAGGGTTATTTAGTTGTTTTGTTACCTGGCTGTAAAGTTCATTTCATAAAGATGTGTTTCAAACCCATTTTTGTGATATATAAAAAAAAATTAAACCAAATAAATATATCTGATTTTTACTCATTAATTTGTTGTTAATTCGAAAAAAACGTAATAAAAATAAGATTGGTATTGTTATTTTACCTCAAGTTTTATTTAACATCTGTCTTATAAAAAAATTACTAGCATAACAGCTTATATATAGATTAGATATAGAAAAACAGTAACAGAGATTAGGTTATGTTAGAAAAAAAGAACTGATGGTACTGATAGAATCCTTCGTTTTCTTCCAAATAGTTGAGTACCTAAGTTATTTTGGTAGCTTTTATCATCGAAAATAGTTTGAGATTTGGGGGCAATTCATGGAATTTTATCTTATATTTATCAAAATAAAAATTTAACTATCAGTTTTAAGGGTCCATAGTTTTGCAAACAGTAGAATATAGAATAACTAGCTGTACCTGCCCGCTTCGCCGGTTAAATGACAGTTTTATACGTTTTCGACATGCGCTCCACTATCGCTCGCTCAGGCTTTGTTATGGTACGGATAAGCGATAGTGGCAGCATTCGAATGCAAAGGATTTAGCAAGGAGGGGTTGCGAATCAATTGCAAATGCTTAATTTACTGTGTGCCAAATCGTACTGCTAGAATAAACATGGCGTCCACTCAATGGTTGCTATCGGCGTAGACACTACTAGAGAAGTCTAGGCTGTCCATATTGTTGGGTGTAATTCAGTGTATGTATATTAAATGGGATGAAATAGTATAAGGCTTGTCGATTTGTCGAAAATCAGACCAATACTACGTGGTCCGGATTCCAAGTGCACCTGTAATCTTAAGTCGAACTCAGTAACCATACTACATAGGTCATCCAAACATCAGGTCATTGTTGTTTACAGTATTATAATAACAACATTAATTTAATTAACGTATATAAGCTGCAGCAAGCGCCTTCACACTTTGCCCCGACGCAACTCGCGAGCAGCATCTGGATTGCCAGCCACTACAGGCCTGGCGCTGTCCATTTTACCGTATGTGCTTTAAAGTTTTGAGTATTGATTTTGATTATATACTCGAAATGTGATCAGTTTACACTGTATCAAATTTATATCCATTTTAGAACAGCTGATTTTATGTATAATGTACTACTGCACTCAATTATATTTTATGAAAAAAGTTTAGCCTATCAAAATGTTATTTAATTTATTTTATTTAACATCTGGTTATAAAATATATCAATGAATTAATATAACTCCATAATATCTTAGGCTAGTGAGACGGAATCCTGAGGCTGGGAAAGAAAATCCTTTCTTAGTGAGTATCTAGGAGCCAAGATAAAGCATATGTACAAAATGTCAAGTCAATTGGACGTATAATTTGGAGAAACAGTGATGAGTGGTAAATGTCTTTTATATAATTATTACAGTAAAACAATGTAAGCCTACTTTGAGATTGAGCAAAGAAGGGCAATTATGGCTGTATGCAAATAAATATTGTAATCTTGCTTTTTCAATCAGACTGTTCTTGTAGTTTACAAACTTTGACTGTCTAAAAAAACCCTGAAAGTCTACTTTTATAGACCGTAAAGTACGGCAATGGACTCTAAATCAATGAAATGCCGGGCTTCTCGCCATGTTAGCTATGTCCTATGACATGGCTTGAGACCCATCCCCCCCCCCAAAGCTGGTAAGCGTGCCAACCGGGGGATGGCTCAAAACAAGTCGAGCGATGGGGTCACGGGTGGCAGTTGGAGGGTCAAAATAAAACTCGGCAGCTGAGCAAAACTAGTTTATTACCAAAGAGCAAATATTAAATAATCAAAAACGGCAGAAGGTCACAAAATCAATTCGCACTTCAATAAATAACAATTAACACTAAAATTAACAAGATAAGACACAAAAGCTACAAAAACAACAAACGCAACAAATACCAAAATTACCAATTAACAACTACATGGCCTATCTGCAGTTTAGCCGGAGACCCCCAAAACGTAAGATAAATTTAATGCCCACATAAAAGTGAAAATTTAGAACCTTTGGATCACAACACTTAAACCGGCAATTTAGCCCATATATCCCTTGATTCCACCGAGGCCAGGGAGTAAGCCGGAATCCCTGGGCAGCTCCGAATTAGAAGTTAAGCAAAAGCACCATAATCCCCTTTTGGTGAGTTGAAAAATTAAACAATTAAAAAGAAAATCTAACACGGTACCGTTCGAGTAAAAATGCACTTCAAGACATCTATAATACAATTAACAACAACAACAAAATAAATAACGATCACTAGGCCTAAACATAACAATAAATAATAACAGGATGTAACAATGGGGACCTAACAAATATAAAAATCTAAACAAATGTAACAACCAAATAAACTAATTAAACTAAATAACAATAAATGTAAATAAATGAATATTAACATCAAAAAAAACTTTGTGTATTTTAAAAAGTTTTTCTCTCTTTAATAAAAAAATATAAGTCCCCCATTGCTGTTTCATCAAATCACTGTCCAGTTCTAGGCCTAGTTTACATAAATATATCCACAAACATTTTTTTCTTCTTTCTTTTTTCTTATCAACCCCCAGCTCAGCCGCCGGGAAAACAACATGGAATACACTGACCTGAGGACAGAAGACTTATACCACAAGGATGTAGAGCGGGTAGCGGCCGACTCCAGGCTCCAACATGGTCCTCAGGCCAGGCTAGCAGTGCAGAATGGTCGGCAATCCCCGGACGGCAGGCCGAGGGCAGAAACGTCATACTCAAGGACCCTGGACTGCAAGGTCAAACACAGCCATTAAACACAGTCCAGCCATCACAACCAAATATTACACATAACCACTAAATATAAGGGTGCATGATTTAACAAAACTGGACATGAAGAGCAAACAAGACAGTGAAAGATTAACTTTAGGCTATGAATAATTATGTTGGCAAACTCGGATTTAAAACCAATTTACAAATTTAACAAATTATAAAAGACGTAATTATGTATATGGACTTAAAATGACAAACTGAAACTAGGCTATGGATACAGGAGCAATAGGTTATAACATGAAAATCAAGGTACAGCTAGGCTAGGTTATTGGCAAAGAACAAAAAATATGGTAAATCGGTAACTACAACTGTAAAAAGGCTCAACAAAACATTATACAGAACTACTATTGACAATAAAGGCAGATATAAAAAGCATTAACGGTAAAAGTAACATGGAGCACATGGCTTTAACCTAGTCTGAGAAACATCTAGACAAAGAACACAAAATTTAACAAAACTCTGAAAACACAAGCAAGAATGATTAATATTATTGAAACAAAATATTCTCACCAAAAGGGTGATTAAATATTAGAAATTACAAAAGAACACTTACGTTTTAGGAGCCTTAGCCGAACATGTCTATTTCTGCAGGCAGCACAAGACAACTGAACAGACAGGCCAACCTGACCGAAGCTGCTGGAACACGGAACGAAACGGAACTGAGCCAACGGCCACCAAAGTACGCGAATCGCAGGACACGAGCGAATCTCAGGCAGCCCGGCAGACTACGATGAAAAAACGAAATGTACCGGTCTAAAGACCCGGTACAGGCTATACATGTGTTCAGATTAAATTGTATATTTTCTCATTGAATACAGAATGTTCTCCTAGATAACAAAGTGTCACTGTCAAGAAAAATCTGTAAGTCTACTATTCGAGGCCGTAAATTAACCAATTTGATTTACACGCAAAAAATTGAAAATCTAGCTCTACCAATGTATGAAGGAGGTGAGGTAGAACAAATTGTCTTAGAGCCAAAGTTGTATATCGTCTCATATCATGCACAGAAAATGGTGTTAGTTTTGTTGTAGAACCGTTCATTTAGCCACTACAGTCAAATTAGAGAAACGATATTTTTGGCATTTAACATTTTTGGCACTAAAAATGCTGCCAGCTTTGATTTACTAAGGGTTTTTCAAAATCCCTTCTTATTGCGTATCTACATCATATGACCTTTGACTCTACAAAGTTTCATCCTCGTAGGCTTAGTATTTTTTTTAGTTACAGCGATGAGTGAATGAGTCATCGGTATTTGCCTTTTATAGGCATAGATTACATTCAAGATTCAAAACCAATAAACAATTATAAAAACGAAAAATTATTTCGAACTAACAATACTTCAATTTCAATTAAGACGTTAACAAATCTATAGCATTAAATTATCTAACGATAAATAGAGGGGCAGCCCAATATTGACTCCTAGGGTTAGACTTAAAATACTAAAAGTGTGTGCTAATGTACTAGTATAAGACAAATTACAACTAAAACTTCATCCTAAGCTACGTAAGTAAAGTATTTTTTGAACTATAGGTCCACTTTAAGTTATAATGATTAATATCAAGGAATTTGTTTACATAGCTTTAAAGGCTTTGATAAAGTATTTTCAAACCAGTCAAAATAATAAAATAAGAGGTTAAAAATCAAATTACACTTAAAATAATAACCTAAATAACTGTAATATTGGTATTAAACACTTGACAACAAATGTAAAATTCTAATTTATGTAAAGAAAATTTGTATCATTGTACATATCAAACGGTAAACCAAGTAATATTCATAAAATAATTAAAGTTAACAGAATTACCCTACTAAAAATATTTTAAAAAATCATTCAATACAGTAAAAGGAAATGAGGAATTGAATGTGGCTGAATCTCGCCAGTAAGATGGATGCTGGATCAGTTTCACTTACTTGCCGGTCGGGTCTCTAGCGTATCTAGTGATTGGACTACAAATCCTGGACACAGGCTTTGTGGCCTCCGTGATGGCCCCGTCGTAAGTCTCAATTACAGACTGGCACGAGAGGGCTCTGCAACAGATGGATGGCGCTCTTTCATTGTTTTATATTGATTTACCTTTGTAATCCAGAGGCTAAAAGTAAAAACCAATAAGCAATTTATATTTTAATAATGAGAGAAGCTGATTCATCCAAGGGATATTAGTTCTTAAGTAACAGTTTAAGAATTAGTATTACTAGTGTTTCAAATAATACATACGTAAAATAATTATAAAAAGACCAAAATTATATGTAATTATTTTGCTATTATATTTTAATAATTTGATAATTCTCTATACGATAAATATGTCATAAATAATATGGAACCATTGTTATTGGTCTTGAGATATGTGATGTAAAACTAACCAAAAAGGTGCATTTAAATTATATCGTTGCAACTTATTATTTTTTAAATAAACAGTTAAATGTTAAACATAATTGTAAAAAAGGGAACCGATAGTGAAACCGAACTGAGCCAGTACTTTAATCAGGATAAAAGTTAAGAATTACTATTACTATAGATTTTCATCACAAGATGTCACTACTGAGTGTCAGTATAGACTGTCAATACACGTTCCTCGTGATTTTTAATACAGACTGCCAGGATGGACTGTAAACTGCTACTGTAGAATGTCAATATAGATTGTCACTACGGACTGTCCCTGTGGTCTGCCACAATGGACGAAATATGATTATAGATCATCATGATATTTTACGTACTTGCGAAATGTAATATCACTATAGACTGTCAATACAATATTTACTAATATATTGTCAATGGAGACTGTATTTATGGGTCATCATGAATTGTCTGTGTGGACTGTCATTATGGACTACTGCTATGAAATGTCACAACAGACTGTTATTATGGACTGCTTCTACGACTGTCACGGCCTACTGCTATGGACACCAAGTACATTTTTATTTAATTCCCCTTATCACATTCTTTGTTATTTTCGACACTCCGCATGCCAGCCCTAACACTCCGTTAATCCCATGCTAAAGTCTGTGACTTATTCGCCAGAGTTTCATCAAGGACTGTCACTAAAGAATGTAAGAGGACACTGTCACTGTTGAATGTTAAAATCTCACACTGCAAATTCACTATGACTTGATACTCGAGACTATCACTGAGGACTAATTGCATAATAATTAACTATACGGATACAACAATTTTAAGTCATCTCTGATTTTTGGTTAGAGTAGCCAAAATGTTTGGAGCACCCGCTACAATAAAATTGACGAAAATAATAATCTCTATTCATCACATAATAATATTATTTATTTTACACACAAGAATATTTCCCATCTAACGTTACATTTTTAGTCTAAAAATATCAGCTGTTTTTGTGGTCCATTTTGCAGCACTAGGCGTGTCTGTGGTTGTGGGCCTCACTAGCTAACGATATTACAGTCAAAAATATTCCTATTATATGGGATATCTATTGTAGCTGTACATAATTACGGATAATTTACAGTCAGTTTTACTTTTAAGGTATAAATATAAGTTACACCACCCACCCATACACCTATTGTCATAATTATCCACTCACCTACCCATACACCTATTGTCATAATTATCCACTCACCTACCCATACACCTATTGTCATAATTATTATCCACTCACCTACCCATACACCTATTGTCATAATTATCCACTCACCTACCCATACACCTATTGTCATAATTATCCACTCACCTACCCATACACCTATTGTCGTAATGATCCACTCACCTACCCATACACCTATTGTCATAATTATCTACTCACCTACCCATACACCTATTGTCGTAATGGTCCACTCACCTACCCATACACCTATTGTCGTAATGATCCACTCACCCACCCATACACCTATTGTCATAATTATCCACTCACCTACCCATACACCTATTGTCATAATTATCCACTCACCTACCCATACACCTATTGTCGTAATGATCCACTCACCTACCCATACACCTATTGTCATAATTATCTACTCACCTACCCATACACCTATTGTCGTAATGGTCCACTCACATACCCATACACCTATTGTCGTAATGATCCACTCACCTACCCATACATCTATTGTCGTAATGATCCACTCACCTACCCATACATCTATTGTCATAATTATCTACTAACCTACCCATACAACTATTGTCGTAATGATCCACTCACCTACCCATACACCTATTGTCATAATGGTCCACTCACCTACCCATACACCTATTGTCGTAATGGTCCACTCACCTACCCAAACACCTATTGTCGTAATGGTCCACTCACCCACCCATACACCTATTGTCATAATGTTCCACTCACCCATCCTATACACCTATTGTCGTAATGATCCACTCACCTACCCGTACACCTATTGTCATAATTATCTACTCACCTACCCATACACCTATTGTGGTAATATTCCACTCACCTACCCATACACCTATTGTCGTAATGGTTCACTCACCTACCCATACACCTATTGTCGTAATGATCCACTCACCTACCCATACATCTATTGTCATAACTATCTACTAACCTACCCATACACCTATTGTCGTAATGATCCACTCACCTACCCATACACCTATTGTCATAATTATCTACTCACCTACCCATACACCTATTGTCGTAATGGTCCACTCACCCACCCATACACCTATTGTCGTAATGGTCCACTCACCTACCCATACACCTATTGTTAAAATTATCTACTCACCTACCCATACACCTATTGTCGTAATGGTCCACTCACCCACCCATACACCTATTGTCATAATTATCTACTCACCAACCCATACACCTATTGTCGTAATGGTCCACTCACCCACCCATACACCTATTGTCATAATTATCTACTCACCTACCCATACACCTATTGTCGTAATGGTCCACTCACCCACCCATACAACTATTGTCATAATTATCTACTCACCTACCCATACACCTATTGTCGAAATGGTCCACTCACCCACCCATACACCTATTGTCGTAATGATCCACTCACCTACCCATACACCTATTGTTAAAATTATCTACTCACCTATCCATACACCTATTGTCGTAATGATCCACTCACCTACCCATACACCTATTGTCGTAATAATCCACTCAAATACCCATACACCTATTGCGGTAATGATCCACTCATCTACCCATACACCTATTGTCGTAATGATCCACTCACCTACACATACACCTATTGTCGTAATGGTCCACTCACCTACCCATACACATATTGTCGTAATGGTCCACACACCCACCCATACACCTATTGTCGTAATGGTCTACTCACTACCGATACACCTATTGTCGTAATGGTCCACTCAGCCACCCATACACCTATTGTCGTAATGATCCACTTACCTACCCATACACCTATTGTCGTAATGATCCACTCACCTACCCATACACCTATTGTCGTAATGGTCCACTCACCTACCCATACACCTATTGTCGTAATGGTCCACTCACCTACCCATACACCTATTTTCGTAATGGTCCACTTACCTACCTATACACCTATTCTCCTAATGGTCCACTCACCCAACCATACACCTATTATCGTACTGATCCACTCACCTACCCATACACCTATTGTCGTAATGATCCCCTCACCTACCCATACACCTATTGTCGTAATGGTCTACTCACCTACCCATACACCTATTGTCGTAATGGTCCACTCACCCACCCATACACCTATTGTCGTAATAGTCCAATCACCTACCCTTACACCTATTGTTGTAATGGCCCACTCACCCACCCATACACCTATTGTCATACTGATCCACTCACCTACCCATACACCTATTGTCATAATTATCTACTCACCTACCCATACACCTATTGTCATAATTATCTACTCACCCACCCATACACCTATTGTCGTAATGATCCACTCACCTACCCATACACCTATTGTTAAAATTATCTACTCACCTACCCATACAACTATTGTCGTAATGGTCCACTCACCCACCCATACACCTATTGTCGTAATAGTCCACTCACCTACCCTTACACCTATTTTCGTAATGGTCCACTCACCCACCCATACACCTATTGTCGTAATGATCCACTCACCTACCCATACACCAATTGTCATAATTATCTACTCACCTATTCATACACCTATTGTCGTAATGATCCACTCACCTACCCATACACCTATTGTCGTAATGATCCACTCAAATACCCATACAACTATTGCGGTAATGATCCACTCACCTACCCATACACCTATTGTCGTAATGATCCACTTACCTACCCATCCACCTATTGTCATAATGATCCACTCACCTACCCATACACCTATTGTCGTAATGGTCCACTCACCTACCCATACACCTATTGTCGTAATGATCCCCTCACCTACACATACACCTATTGTCGTAATGGTCCACTCACCTACCCATACACATATTGTCGTAATGGTCCACTCACCCACCCATACACCTATTGTCGTAATGGTCTACTCACTACCGATACACCTATTGTCGTAATGGTCCATTCAGCCACCCATACACCTATTGTCGTAATGATCCACTTACCTACCCATACACCTATTGTCGTAATGATCCACTCACCTACCCATACACCTATTGTCTTAATGGTCCACTCACCTACCCATACACCTATTGTCGTAATGGTCCACTCACCTACCCATACACCTATTTTCGTAATGGTCCACTTACCTACCCATACACCTATTCTCGTAATGGTCTACTCACCCAACCATACACCTATTATCGTAATGATCCACTCACCTACCCATACACCTATTGTCGTAATGATCCCCTCACCTACCCATACACCTATTGTCGTAATGGTCCACTCACCTACCCATACACATATTGTCGTAATGGTCCACTCACCCACCCATACACCTATTGTCGTAATAGTCCAATCACCTACCCTTACACCTATTGTCGTAATGGCCCACTCACCCACCCATACACCTATTGTCATAATGATCCACTCACCTACCCATACACCTATTGTCATAATTATCTACTCACCTATCCATACACCTATTGTCGTAATGATCCACTCACCTACCGATACACCTATTGTCGTAATGATCCACTCAAATACCCATACACCTATTGCGGTAATGATCCACTCACCTACCCATACACCTATTGTCGTAATGGTCCACTCACCTACCCATACACATATTGTCGTAATGGTCCACTCACCTACCCATACACCTATTGTCCTAATGATCCACTCACCTACCCATACACCTATTGTCGTAATGGTCCACTCACCCACCTATAAACCTATTGTCGTAATGGTCCACTCACCCACCCATTACCTTTTGTCGTAATGGTCCACACACCTACCCATACACCTATTTTCGTAGTGGTCCACTCACCTACCCATACACCTATTGTCGTAATGATCCACTCACCTACCCATACACCTATTGTCGTAATGGTCCACTCACCCACCCATAAACCTATTGTCGTAATGGTCCACTCACCCACCCATAAACCTATTGTCGTAATGGTCCACACACCTACCCATACACCTATTTTCGTAGTGGTCCACTCACCTACCCATACACCTATTGTCTTAATGATCCACTCACCTACCCATACACCTATTGTCGTAATGATCCACTCACCCACCCATACACCTATTGTCGTAATGATCCACTCACCCACCCATACACCTATTGTCATAATGGTCCACTCACCCACCCATACACCTATTGTCGTAATGATCCACTCACCCACCCATACACCAATTGTCGTAATGATCCACTCACCTATCCATACACCTATTGTCATAATGATCCACTCACCTACCCTCACACCTATTGTCGTAATGGTACACTCACCCACCCATACACCTATTGTCGTATTGGTCCACTCACCTACCCATACATCTATTGTCGTAATGGTCCAGTCAGCCACCCATACACCTATTGTCGTAATGATCCACTTACCTACCCATACACTTATTGTCGTAATGATCCACTCACCTACCCATACACCTATTGTCGTAATGGTCCACTCACCTACCCATACACCTATTGTCGTAATGGTCCACTCACCTACCCATACACCTATTTTCGTAATGGTCCACTCACCTACCCATACACCTATTCCCGTAATGGTCCACTCACCCACCCATACACCTATTATCGTAATGATCCACTCACCTACCCATACACCTATTGTCGTTATGATCCCGTCACCTACCCATACACCTATTGTCGTAATGGTCCACTCACCTACCCATACACATATTGTCGTAAGGGTCCACTCACCTACCCATACACCTATTGTCATAATGATCCACTCACCTACCCATACACCTATTGTCGTAATGGTCCACTCACCCACTCATACACCTATTGTCGTAATGGTCTACTCACCCACCCATAAACCTATTGTCGTAATGGTCCACTCACCTACCCATACATCTATTGTCGTAATGGTCCACTCACCTACCTATACACCCATTGCCGTAATAGTCCACTCACCCACCCATACACCTATTGTCGTAATAATCCAATCACCTACCCATACACCTATTGTCGTAGTGGTACACTCACCCACCCATACATCTATTGTCGTAATGGTCCACTCACCCACCCATACATCTATTGTCATAATGGTCCACTCACCTACCCATACACCTATTGTCGTGATGGTCCACTCACCTACACAAACACATATTGTCGTAATGGTCCGCTCACCTACCCATACCCCTATTGTCGTAATCGTCCACTCACCTACCCAAACACCTATTGTCGTAATGGTCCACTCACCTACCCATACACCTATTGTCATAATGGTCCTCTCACCTACCCATAAACCTATTGTCATAATGGTCCACTCACCTACCCATAAACCAATTGTCGTAATGGTCCACTCACCTACCCATACACCTATTGTCGTAATGGTCCACTCACCTACCTAAACACATATTGTCGTAATGGTCCACTCACCTACCCATACTCCTATTGTCGTAATGGTCTACTCACCTACCCAAACACATATTGTCGTAATAGTCCACTGACCTAGCCATACATCTATTGTCGTAATGGTCCACTAACCTACCCATACACCTATTGTAGTAATGATACACTCACCTACCCATACACCCATTGTCGTAATGGGTCACTCACCTACATATACACCTATTGTCATAATGGTCCACTCACCCACACATACACCTATTGTCTTAATGATCCCCTCAACTACTCATACACCTTTGACGCAATGGTCCACTTACCCACCTATACACATATAATCGTATTGGTCCACTCAACAACCCATACACATATTGTCGTAATGATCCACTCACCTACCCATACACCTATTGTAATTATGTTCCACTCACCCACCCTATACACCTATTGTCGTATTGGTCCACTCACCCTCCCATATACCTATTGTCATAATGGTCCACTAACCCATACACCTATCGTTGTAATGGTCCACTCACCCACCCTACACCTATTGTTGCAATAGTCCACTCACCCACCCATACACCTATTGCTGTAGTGGTCCACTAACCCACCCATACACCTATTGTCGTAATGGTCCATTCACCCACCTATACACATGCAGTGATAGTGGCCCACTCACCCACCCATACACCTATTGTTGTAATGGTCCACTCACCAACCCATACACATATTGTCGTAATGGTCCACTAACCCACCCAAACATCTATTGTCGTAATGGTCCACTGACCCACCTATACACGTGCAGTGATTGTGGTTCACTAACCCACCCATACACGTGCAGTGATAGTGGCCCACTCACCCACCCAAACATCTATTGTCATAATGGTCCATTCTCCCACCCGTACACGTGCAGTGATAGTGGTCCACTCACCCACCCATACACGTGCAGTGATAGTGGCCCACTCACCCACCTATACACCTATTGTCGTAATGGTTCACTCACCAACCCATACACATATTGTCGTAGTGGTCCACTAACCCACCCTAATGTCGTACCCATCTAATGTCGTAATTGTCCACTGACCCACCTATACACGTGCAGTGATAGTGGTCCACTCACCCACCCATACACCTATTATCGTAATGGTCCACTCACCTACCCATACACCTATTGTCGTAATGGTCCACTCACCTACCCAAACACATATTGTCGTAATGGTCCACTCACCTACCCATACTCCTATTGTCGTAATGGTCTACTCACCTACCCAAACACATATTGTCGTAATAGTCCACTGACCTAGCCATACATCTATTGTCGTAATGGTCCACTAACCTACCCATACACCTATTGTAGTAATGATACACTCACCTACCCATACACCCATTGTCGTAATGGGTCACTCACCTACATATACACCTATTGTCATAATGGTCCACTCACCCACACATACACCTATTGTCTTAATGATCCCCTCAACTACTCATACACCTTTGACGCAATGGTCCACTTACCCACCTATATACATATAATCGTATTGGTCCACTCAACAACCCATACACATATTGTCGTAATGATCCACTCACCTACCCATACACCTATTGTAATTATGTTCCACTCACCCACCCTATACACCTATTGTCGTATTGGTCCACTCACCCTCCCATATACCTATTGTCATAATGGTCCACTAACCCATACACCTATCATTGTAATGGTCCACTCACCCACCCTACACCTATTGTTGCAATAGTCCACTCACCCACCCATACACCTATTGTCGTCGTGGTCCACTAACCCACCCATACACCTATTGTCGTAATGGTCCATTCACCCACCTATACACATGCAGTGATAGTGGCCCACTCACCCACCCATACACCTATTGTTGTAATGGTCCACTCACCAACCCATACACATATTGTCGTAGTGGTCCACTAACCCACCCAAACATCTATTGTCGTAATGGTCCACTGACCCACCCATACACGTGCAGTGATTATGGTTCACTAACCCACCCATACACGTGCAGTGATAGTGGCCCACTCACCCACCCAAACATCTATTGTCATAATGGTCCATTCTCCCACCCGTACACGTGCAGTGATAGTGGTCCACTCACCCACCCATACACGTGCAGTGATAGTGGCCCACTCACCCACCTATACACCTATTGTCGTAATGGTTCACTCACCAACCCATACACATATTGTCGTAGTGGTCCACTAACCCACCCTAATGTCGTACCCATCTAATGTCGTAATTGTCCACTGACCCACCCATACACGTGCAGTGATAGTGGTCCACTCACCCACCCATACACCTATTATCGTAATGGTCCACTCACCTACCCATACACCTATTGTTAAAATTATCTACTCACCTACCCATACACCTATTGTCGTAATGGTCCACTCACCCACCCATACACCTATTGTCGTAATAGTCCAATCACCTACCCTTACACCTATTGTCGTAATGGTCCACTCACCCACCCATATACCTATTGTCGTAATGATCCACTCAACTACCCATACACCTATTGTCATAATTATCTACTCACCTATCCATACACCTATTGTCGTAATGATCCACTCACCTACCCATACACTCATTGTCGTAATGATCCACTCAAATACCCATACACCTATTGCGGTAATGATCCACTCACCTACCCATACACCTATTGTCGTAATGGTCCACTCACCTACCTATACACCTATTGTCGTAATGGTCCACTCACCCACCCATACACCTATTGTCGTAATGATCGACTCACCCACCCATACACCTATTGTCATAATTGTCCACTCACCCACCCATACACCTATTGTCGTAATGATCCACTCACCCACCCATACACCTATTGTCGTAATGATCCCCTCACCTATTGTCGTAATGGTCCACTCACCTACCCATACACCTATTGTCGTAATGGTACACTCACCCACCCATACACCTATTGTCGTAATGGTCCACTCACCCACCCATACACCTATTGTCGTAATGATCCCCTCAACTATCCATACACCTATTGTCGTAATGATCCACTCACCTACCCATACACCTATTGTCGTAATGGTCCACTCACCTACCCATACACTTATTGTCGTAATGGTCCACTCACCTACCCATACACCTATTGTCGTAATGGTCTACTCACCTACCCATACACCTATTCTCGTAATGGTCCACTCACCTACCCATACACCTATTATCGTAATGATCCACTCACCTACCCATACACCTATTGTCGTAATGATCCCCTCACCTACCCATACACCTATTGTCGTAATGGTCCACTCACCTACCCATACACATATTGTCGTAATGGTCTACTCACCTACCCATACACCTATTGTCATAATGATCCACTCACCTACTCATACACCTATTGTCGTAATGGTCCACTCACCCACTCATACACCTATTGTCGTAATGGTCCACTCGCCTATTGTCGTAATGGTCCACTCACCTACCCATACACCTATTGTCGTAATTTTCCACTCACCCACCCATACACCTATTGTCGTAATGGTACACTCACCCACCCATACACCTATTGTCATAATGGTCCACTCACCTACCCATACACTTATTCTCGTGATGGTCCACTCACCTACCCAAACACATATTGTCGTAATGGTCCACTCACCTACCCATACACCTATTGTCGTAATCGTCCACTCACCTACCCAAACACCTATTGTTGTAATGGTCCACTCACCTACCCATACACCTATTGTCGTAATGGTCCACTCACCTACCCATACACCTATTGTCATAATTGTCCTCTCACCTACCCATAAACCTATTGTCGTAATGGTCCACTCACCTACCCATAAACCTATGTCGTAATGGTCCACTCACCTACCCATAAACCTATTGTCGTAATGGTCCACTCACCTACCCAAACACATATTGTCGTAATGGTCCACTCACCTACCCATACTCCTATTGTCGTAATGGTCTACTCACCTACCCAAACACATATTGTCGTAATGGTCCACTGACCTAGCCATACATCTATTATCGTAATGGTCCACTGACCTACCCATACACCTATTGTAGTAATGATCCACTCACCTACCCATACACCTATTGTCGTAATGGGTCACTCACCTACATATACACCTATTGTCATAATGTCCACTCACCCACACATACACCTATTGTCGTAATGATCCCCTCACCTACTCATACACCTTTGACGCAATGGTCCACTTACCCACCTATACACATATAATCGTATTGGTCCACTTACCAACCCATACACATATTGTCGTAATGATCCACTCACCTACCCATACACCTATTGTCATAATGTTCCAATCACCCACCCTATACACCTATTGTTGTAATGGTCCACTCACCCTCCCATATACCTATTGTTATAATGGTCCACTCACCCATACACCTATCGTTGTAATGGTCCACTCACCCACCCTACACCTCTTGTTGCAATGGTCCACTCACCCACCCATACACCTATTGTCGTCGTGGTCCACTAACCCACCCATACACCTATTGTCGTAATGGTCCATTCACCCACCTATACACATGCAGTGATAGTGGCCCACTCACCCACCCATACACCTATTGTCGTAATGGTCCACTCACCAACCCATACACATATTGTCGTAGTGGTCCACTAACCCACTCAAACATTTTTTGTCGTAATGGTCCACTGACCCACCCATACACGTGCAGTGATTGTGGTCCACTAACCCACCCATACACGTCCAGTGGTAGTAGGATCACCAAGGTATTTATACAGAGTGTAGCAAATTATAAACTTATTAAAAATTCTCTTAGCTGTTTTGGGAAAAACAATTTTTCATAACTTTTACTTTTATAGCATTAAAAAAATGCATTGATTAGGAAAAAGAGCATGTTTCGTATTATTGTTATTAAACATAACGAATTTTTTTTATCCAATTTAACAATAAACTCAATAACCACATAAAATCTGTCAGTGATGTTGATAGATTGATGTGCTTACAAGCTCCTTCCTATGACATTCATATTTTCATTCAACATTATAATGTCCAAGGTGTTACAACCATTAAAAAAATTGAAGAAGTAAATATTTTACTACATGAATTTGAGTTTCTTTCTTCTCTAGTAGTGTTTACTAGATATAATTATTTTCTTCTAAATAAAGTTAATGTATACAATATAGCCTCTTACCACCTTAGACCAGATCGTATACGGGGAGGAGTTTGCGTGTTACTAAGGGAATCTTTGCCTTTTGTGTGTAATTATAATGTACCATCGGTGTTTGAGTGTTGTGCCACAGTGTTGGAGTTACCACCGAAATTAAAATTCTTAGCTATTTATAGGCCAGGTTTTAAGCCAATACTTGCGAGCCAGGTTTTAAATATAATTTTAGAAATGAAGCACACTCGAGCATCTAGATGGTATGGTATTCCTCCTTTTCTCCTCAAGGAATATGCACATTTATTAGCTGCACCCCTCACATATACAATAAATATGTCCCTTAAATGTTTTTCCAGACAAACTAACATTTTCTTCTATAATCTTAAAAAACGGTGATTCAAAATCAACACACAGCTAAAGGCCTATATCAATTCTCCTTGCAAAATCTGAAGTTTTCGAAAAAGCAGTTTTAAACGCCTTAAAAATAAGAGTATACAATCTGCCTTGTACACTTTCTTTAACGAGGTTGCTTCCGCCTTGGATGAGTCGCTGAATGCTGTTGACGTTTTCTGTGCGTTATCTAAGGCTTTTGATTGTATGAATAACTCCCCCCTGATATCTAAACTATCTCTGTATGGTGTACAAGGAAATGCCAAGAAATGGCTCTCTTCTTACCTAGATAATCGGAAACAAAAAGTCACCATTGGATCTTAAGCCATATCTTCCAGGTACCTCAACGTTTTTCTTTGGGTTCTATATTGGGACCACTTCAAATTATTATCCATATAAATTACCTTCCTAACTGCATGTAAAATTGTGCCGTTTTTTCATATGCAGATGATACTACACTTTTCATTAAAGATCAAAATAAACTCCTGTTGCTAAAACATCTTGAAACAGACATAACTTTTTTTTATGTTGGTTCTCTGATAATGGTCTGCTGATCAACACAAAAAAGACTTTTGGAATTGATGTTCATACAAACTACCAAAGAAAAAAGTGCCAAGGCCGATGATTCGTATCTTCGACCAGTTTTACACACTACTATTAAAGGGAAATTCCTGGGCCATCAGATCGAGAGTTTTTGTCACCTAGGAGGCTCACGTGAGTACCTCACAAACGTACTAAGTAGGGCTTGATATGCAATTCTCTGTATCATATTTTATTTGGGATTATTTTATGGGGCTCTTCCCATAATAACCTAACAAAAAAAGATAATTCGTAGTACTACCAACTAATCTTACGGAGCATCATGTAAACCTCTCTTTTCAAAATTGAACATCCTTCCGTTCCCATGCATCTATATATATACCAAACAATTATATTTGTAAAACAAAACCCTTCTAGATTTGTTAAAATTTTTCAATCACAGACGTCTTACTGGACAAGAAAAAGGAACAATATGATTATACCAATTCATAAATCTGCTGCATATGAAAAAAAAACTTCATATTATATGGGACGAAAACTGTATATCAAACTTCCGACAAACCTCCAGATCGAACCATCAATCAATATTTTAAATTATACTAGAGGTTTATATTACCGTATATTTAGTCAAGTGGCCCAACACGTCGTCAGATGGTAACCAGTTTCGACTAACTCATGTAGTCATTCTCAAGCCCAAATTACATCAAATCTTCACTCTTGTGAGGTCATCTTAAGTCTTCAAAAACAGTAAGCACACACAGATTGACGAGACACAAAAATCACAAAGCGGACATTGTGCAGGTTGTGGGTGGTGCAGGTTGCGAGTCTAGACTAGGTATTATAAACCTATGGTATAATTAGACAATGGTCTGGAGGCAATTCATTATGGAAATATTTTTAAGAAGAGACTCCGTAAGCTTCTCATGATAGTTAAAGCTATTCGGTGGATGAGTTTCTCCAATGCAGCAGGTGATTAGTCACGTGCCCTTTAATTGTTATTAATTAATTTGTTGATATTTACTGTTTATTGTTATTTGTTTATAACTGTTTATAAATGTTGGATTATTTATTTGAAATAGTTTTTAGGTTTATTTTTAAATTTAGTTATTATTGATAAACTGTTGTTATTTATTCGTACACACCTCCCTCTTTTATATTTTTTTTTTAGGATATTTTATATATTAACGATGTGTTATGTTAATTAAATTAAAATAATATTATTGACGATGTCACATGGTGCTATAGTTCTGCTAAAATACGTAACGTATTATGACAATAAAGTAATTTGAATGTAACAGTAATACCTACTGAAATATGAGTACTTTGTTAGTACCAAATTACATAACATTATGTTATCCAAATTATTTGATTAGTTATTACACCTGTTCTATAGAGATATTTATGTGAACACAATCTATAGTACAATAACTTACTTAAGCTTGTAGTTGAATAACGTGATGTGTACTATCTCGTTCTGTGCTCCAATGAATACGAACGTGCAGTTTTGGTGCCAGTCCAGACTTTTTGAATCAAAATGACCTGACTTGGAAGAGTTGCTGTAGAATACTGTTTCACATGCTGGCCTGGATGTCAATTGCTGAGACCCATCACCTGGAATGAAGGAAACCTTTTATTGTTTTTAGCACATATTGTTTAAATATTATGGTTAGTATGTATATTTAAATTAAATTTGATAATTATATTTCAACTAAAATTGATTAATAATCAAATATATTGTAAATACTATAACTTCCAGTTTGAACTAGAAATCAAAATGCATTTGCATAAATAGATTTAAAAAAAATGAAACATCAAAAGTTAATACAAAAGCAAACCAAACCCTATAGGAAATTATAGTAAATAGTTATGGGAGATTTATATAATGTATTTAGTTATAGAACGTGAATAGTCTCTACAAAATCTAAATAATATCAGAAGTACTGATTATACAATATTTCAAAGCTTGGGTTTTAAAACATAAAACCATGCTGTTTGCAAAATTTCGAGTTTATTCCTAGGATTCATTCATTTATTCTACAAATGCCAGTTGTCAAAATATGGGCGAATATAGATTAATAGTGAGTTTTAATAGTGAATGTAGTAATTATTACATACTAAGTCGGATTTTCTTACAAAGTGTCACTAATAAACCATCTAATGACATACGAATAGCTAGTGGTTATCGGATGAACATTTTGAAAATTTATTTTGACTCTGGTTGGAATTGGACTGAGCCTATAGCCTATGAAGCTGGGATCTAACCAACTACACTCCTGACAAATTATTTCCCCAAGACCATAAACTAAAAAGATACCTACATTTTTTCACGTAAATATTTTTTAGGTAAATCCAGTTACTAGATGGATAACGGCGTGACTTATCTCATTTGCTCACGTACATAAGTAAGTAAAATTACTCATTAAGGAAGTTAACTCTTGTTTAGGAAAGAATACATTTTCAGACAATGTCAGAGGAAGAAAACTAAGAATAAGATTGTTTCCAGGATTACCAGACTTTTAAGTAGTACAGCCTAAGATATGATTATGGATATGGTCGTTTCTACAATAAAAGTCTTTGTATTTATTATTTTGTTTTGCGTGTAAATACAAGATATATTTTGATATTCAAAGAGCTAGTGATGTCTGAAATTATGTTGTCAGTCTTTCAGACAATAATTTATTTGTTAATTTTTTAGAGGGTTTTTGGATCGCTCATGTGTTTAATTTTTCACTCAATATTGGTTTTACCCGATACTTCAATATTATGCATAGTTAAGCATGATTAAAACAAAAAATTACTTGCCTAATAGGGGAGAAATTTTCGTAGGAATATTTTAAAAAGGTTATGAAACAATTATTATGGATCAGTCATCTATCAATTAACCGAAAACCAAATTTTTTAAGTTCACTTTATTCTAGTGTGTGTTACCATATTTTTATTTTGAGTTCAAATATCATAATATTGGAAAATTCAGCTGTTATTATGGTAGAATCCAGTGACATTTTATAAAATCTAGTAACAATATCGTAAAAGATGAATCGATACACGTATATGTTTGAATGATCAGGATAATATTAAATATAGAGTTCTTTTAAAAAGTATTATAATGGTATAATATTGTTGTTCCTCTGCAGATGGAATCATTTTCTATATTTTTATAACTATAAATAAAATGATATAGCAGATTATCTTAATTTAATAAATATTTCACTAGAGATACATGAGTTTGATCTCTATGTGTTAGTTAAAAAGAGTCTTGTATTAGTAAAATAGGCTAGTTGAAATTTTGTTATAAAAATTAAATATTACTTCCAATTACAGGAAATAATAACTGTGTTAACATTTTTATTATAATTATTACTGTTGGAATATCGTTCATATAACTTTTATTCGTCAGTCAACATCTAAGAGAAATAAAGTCTCTCATTAGTATGCTGCTTTAGTTCGAAGTCTAATGAGGTCCTTGATGTTTTACGCTGAAAATATTGTAACTACCCTTAGCGTAAAATAATCCATCCTTAATGTAGATACTAGTGTAAAAGTTCTTTTTCACTACATTTACGAAATTCATTTCATGACCTAATTGTACTATCGCCTTATTTGAGCAATTTGATCTATGATTAAATTCTAACTGATTATTATTTTCCCAAAACATGATTTTCCTCAATAAAAGAATGATTGTAATGTAAAAATAATTATTTAATTTTATTGTAATTATATTAGCATGTGTGTACAACTATAGCACGTCAGGTTTTCTAATTTACTCAAAATCCCTTTATCTCAAAATAAATTGTAGGTGTAATTTTCTTAAAACTATTACTTCTATATTTCCTTATTAAAAAAATACAACGTTATATAATTTTAATAGTACCCACGATTACATAATTGTTATGCAAGGTGATTTTAAACTTTTAATTTTTAAGATATTGGTACTATGAAGTAACAACTTTTTTTAGGCATTAAATAAATCATAACTTTAGACTGATATATAATTCTAATCTTATTTTTACAATTTACCATCTTTATGCTTATCAATGGAATTTTCAAAAGGCATAAATATGTGTTGATTTTTTAAGAATTCTTCTGTTTTTATTCATAATATCAGTACTTTAAATAAATTTGAAGGTTAATCACTACAGTTATCCCCTTTACGTTAGAGTCAGTTGGGGTTTAGACCAAGAGAGCAGGAAAGACTCTGGATGCGATGTTCGACTGTCGCCTCCGTTCTAGGAACACATCAATGTAGTATGCAAAAAGGCTACAATAATAGTCACACTTCTCAGGAGACTAATGGGGGAATGTCGGTGGCTTTAGGTAAAGCAAAATAAGACTCCTCATGTCCAGCATAAATACCATTCTTCTGTACGGCGGGGAATTCTTGGCCGGTGAGATGACGATGAGGAGGTTTAGTAAGCGCGTGGTGGTGGTGCAATGAAGATCAGTATCCTAGGGTCGTATGTGCCTACCATAAAGTTGAAGGTTCGGCAGTGATGGTTGTATTAGGAATCGTTCCCATTGGTTTACTAGCCTTTGAGATGAAGGCCATTTTTCGCCAGGCGCTCGAATGAGGCAGAAAGGAAGCAGCGGTGGAGGCCAGATCCACTCAAACAACTCAAGTTAGAATATTATTACTAAATTAAATGACTAGAACAAAACTTATATATTCTCACTCATTATGGGTTGATCAGTTGGCTTAGTTAAAGCTACTACGGCCACTGCCTCTGTACTTGTCACTGCCCTGTCCCAGAACTCCAGGGTTATAAGGAAACCGTTGTAGTCATATGGAGGTGCCGATGGTCCAGACCTGCAAAGTTTTTTTTAACATTATTATTGTTATTACTATACATAGGAAGTGTACAAAATATTAGGATGGTAAAAATATTGTAAATAAAGACATGTTCAATTAAAAAAATAATGACATCGTTCATAAAATTGTCTTCCGTTGAAAGGTCTTCAAACAAATGTCTTCTAGTTTTATGATTCTTTTTAAATTTTTATCCCGATTTCAAAATATTACAGAAGTGTTTAATTTTATCTCTGTAAAGAAAATATGTAAGATTTGGATATATATTTACGTTTAGGTATCACACAAAATTTTTATAGGTATCATATAAAATGCTGACTATGTATGAGCCCATTGTAACTTCTAAAAGTAACATATTTGAAATGTTCCTCAATTAATTAAATATTTTATGAAGAGTGTTTCATAATTTGGGATTGTGGTGCAATAAAAGGACTCTTATTACATCAATAATTCTAAAACTTTATGTATCTAAATGTCATGTGTCTAAATATAACAGCTTTACTTTATAAAACTAAAGGAAATGTTGCGAAGTGTATTGATAACATTTAAAAATATGATATTATGTTATTCGTTTTTACATTTATTTGAGTAAACATTACGGTATTTACATTTAATTAACTTACTTGAAAACTATAAGCAGATTGGGGCCTGTGTACAAAAGTTCTTGTTTCTTGCTTCCACACAATGTGTTCAGTACAGGGCTGGTTGGGGTTGATCCCTGGTGGAAACTCACGTAATCCATGTGGCATTGGCTAAAAAAGGAGGATGAATAGTGCCAAACATTGTTTAGGTAAAGTAAACGATGTTCAGTGAATCAAATCTAACAAAATGGGTTAATTTAACATTTAATATTTAAGAATAAATCTTTGTTTCAAAGTCAGTTTATAAACTGATTGAACTAAAGTGGATAGTTAAGAAATGTTTTATTTATTAACAATTGTTTTTTACTTAGTTATAGTTAAACCTTTACCTCAGAGTTGTATTGTATACCTCAACATTATAAACTTGTTGAAACTAAAATAAATTAGTTTTAATTTATTTAATAAAACTATTGTTTATTTATCTATATTTATAAAAGAGGATGTTTGTATATATATATATATATATGTTTGAAGTTTATGCGCTGCCAAACCATCCAACCGATCGCCATGAAACTTTAGGATGTTGTCCTGTATACTCCCGAGATGGTTTCTGTGAAGTTTGATGCAGATCCGTCCACAGGGTTCCGCCCCACGGGCTCCTAAAGATCCCATGTTATTCAAATGGAGAATCTGAATTGTTTACAAAAAACATATGACTGTGTTGTTTAATGTAGTTTCACATGCCATAAGCAGATTGAAGTTCTCACAACAACAGTACTGTATATGTTTGGATTTATTGTAGTTCTACATTTCACCTTGAGAGTGTAGCACACACTACTTTTACTTGATTGGGTGATCTGTATTTGGTGTTAACCTTTTTTCCTCGGTAATTAAAACATGTGGTGAAACGTGAAAATAAAAAATAAATAATTATTTGTTTTGCAGTTTACTTTTTATTACATGCCTCCTAAAAAGGTATTTTTTTAAATTTATAGTTCATAGAATACTGCTTAAGAGTCCTGGTAAGGTCGTAGATCGATCTTAATCACGAGGCGACTTGCCAAGATCCAAAAATGGGACTGTAGTAGAGTGTCTTGGTGAGGCCGCAGGCCGAGCATACCTAACGAGCGTAGCGAGTGACGACGGGGTTGGCACGCTAAGCGTGCAGGGGTGCCCCCTAGTAAGATATAAAACTAGTAGCGAAATATAAATGACACATAAAAAGCAAGGTTTTTTCATTGACTGTTCCCATTACATTTCACAATGTTCAATATAAATTAAGCATTTAACAAGATAAAGTTTGTCTTCGTTTCATCTTTTCAGACTTGTTAAATTTGTTTACATTAAGGAAGGATCATGGTTTAATTCATATTATAGTGACAGCCCTTGAGGTCCAGTCATATTTTACAGTTAGGTTCTGTTGTGACCATTTTATTGTTCAACTTGTTATAAGTAAAGTAGCGTATATTTAGATATTTTAAGAATAATCTTAGTTACACTTTAAAATTGAGGTTAGGCTAAACTTCGAAGTATATACATCACAAAATATTGTATTTTCTGAGATGACTTACTTTAAACATTAGGACCTTTTCCGTTAATTCCCTACTACTACTTTTAATCGCAATTACGGTTAGGTTAGGTTGGTTCTAGTTAAGTTAGGTTATGTGGCTACTTAAGTTGATCATAAACTGATAAATCCAACGATTGAATTACCGGCGAATGCGCTCTCCGTGTGTAAGTTCTTGGAAAGCGAAAGCGATAAGCCAGTGATATCGGGTTCCTAGAGAATAAGGAATACCACAGTGGACATACAAATTATTTGTGAACAGGTTTTAGAACAATAGAATATTTATCAAGTGGTAGAGAATTATTGGGTAAAAAGGAGTAGTAGTGAGTTAATGGTAAAGATCCAAAACGTCTTATGAGTCAAATGTTGGACTTATAACTACAGGAAACATTTAACATTAATTTTATATCTAAAGAAAATCTATATTTTCTGTGAATTATGTATCTAACGTTTTTAGCTAATATTCCATAAAATGCAGTGTTAAACTATTTGGTTACTAATAAAACTATTACACTTTTCTACACGTTACGCTACAACCTAATATACTAAATAATATTTTCTGAAACACATACATCAAAGTACTTAGTGTGATCTTACTTGTGTGGGAGATTCATCACAAGAAACTTGATCTTCACTCTCGTGTGTATAGAACTGGTGGTGATGTGAAATTTACATATCCTATTAGGACTGTAGACACCCGGGTATCCAGGACTTGCGAGGCGACAGGACTCAGGCTCCTTGCAGGAGAAGTCCTGGTAGAGCCAGTCGCAATCTACCCAACATTATACTGTTAGTTGTACTAATTATGATGTGAATCTAGGACATTTAAAACATATTTAATATAACTTTATTCTGATCGTGTATTTACCAGCTTAGGTTAATTATTTAACTCAGAAATAATATTAAATTAACTCACTCAATAGTGTAATTCACTGAGAAAATATTTTTTTGTTGCATTAACTATTCAAATCATACTGAACTTTAAAGAATCAATATTAAATTTATTTACTTCTATTAATGCAGTCAAAAATACAGTACTACTTACTAAAAAAATAATAATATTATTCTGCCATTTAATCCAGCGATATTTTATAGCATGCTTTAGTTGCGTGGTATTGATTTATTTATTTTTACTTCAATTCTCCAAATGTTGTTTAATATAGGTTTAGAATGATTGTGATGGTGTAGATGAGTGAATGTGGTATTCTTACAAACTAAGTCACATATTACTTATAAAACGTCATTAGTTAATAGATCTTTGACAAATGAACAACCGGTAGTTGTCTGCTGATGTCTTCCAAAACTTGTTATGACTCTTGTATACATTTTAGAAATTTTTTCGTGTATTCCACTTAAGTATAAGATTAACGATTTGAAAAATAATTATTTTACTAAATTTAAATAAACAAAACCTTACATACTACTGTATTTCATGATTATATTAAGCAAAGACAAACCACTTATATGGTCTCATTTTTTTTAAACATTACATATTATAAATAAGCAATACATTACAAGTAATATAAACATATTTCTCAAGATGTAACACTGTCCTGATATAACTACTTCATTTATTATAATTGTTATGATATTAAGATCTAATAGCTATAAGAACTAAAGATTAATTTACGATGAAATAGTTATTGATATAATATAGTTAGTTTGGGAAATAGTATTTTCAATCATTAAATGAATTTAATTAATTTCTTATTAAACAGGTATGAACTTTAATAATACAACTATTACCTCGTAGATCTCAGATGTTTTAATTCAAATTCTTGTTACCCTTAGATTTTACTATTTTTGAATATTCTATATGAATACCTTATCTTACGTGTGGTCAATGACGCATATTATTCTATTTAGCAATGTAGAATAACTATGGATAGAATTTATTCATAGTTACGGAAACTTATCAAGGCAATTAAAAAGAAGGTTGAATGCAATATTTTCATTCCAGCCAGTTAAACTAGGGTAAAGTTTTTAAAAGAGCTTCAAGTTCGTCCATAGCTCACCTGTGTTTTCCACTCTACGTCCCCCGCGAGGCTGGAACCCCACCCCTTGTGTGTTATTGGCTGCAGTGAAACTGTAATAGGCCAGGAACTGGGACCTGAGTGTTGGCTCACTTAAACTAGAGCAAATAATGAATAATTATTTGTAGAACACTGGTGAAACTGCAATTACCATTAAACATATTAAAGAGAGTCTCTACAAACAGACAATATTAATCTTATCAGAAATTATTTCATACTTCATGTCTTAGCTCTCAACTAAAACAACTGTTGTAATATGTATGAATGAGGCTCGTATATTACGTAAAGAACTAAACTATTTATCGAGTAAAAATAATAACCTCATATTGTGATAAGTAATTATGTAGTAGTTATGTTTAAGTAATTGATTAATTTTATTTTCACACGTATTGTACCGAATCAGGAAAAACTTTAAGTTGATTTGTACATTAATATCAATCTATTTCACACTTATTTAAATTTTACAAAACGTATACCTATGATACATAAAATTACACGTAGGTATAAAATATTAAAATAACAACGGACCCGTTAATACTAAAGACGAAATCAAATTGGCTAAAATAAATACAGGAATAAACAAGTTAATTTATACAATGAACACCTAATTAATGAAACGAAACAAAATAATTAAAGTACTAACATACCAGGTTAAAGGATTTGTTACTAAGGAAAGTTCCCCTTTTGAAATATCCCCGTAAAGAATAAGGAGATACTAGGAAGGAATGAGGATAGAGTCAATTACTTCTGACGTCTAAAGAGGGTTATGCCATGACGATCTTCCAAGTAAAAAAACAAAGCATGTAAAATTACATGCAACCCGTGCACTCTGCTGTAAGAGATATTATTCACTAAGACTACTTACAACACTTTTATCTACACCCTCATTTGTTCATATTTATGAAACTGTTGTGAGTTTACACTTCTTTAAAATGTCTATCAGCACTAAATATACGAGTTAAAAAAAGGTTGTTCAAACATATTTTATAAAAATTACATAGCAGGAAATATTTGTATTATTTAAGAAACGACTTACAAAAAAATGAGTGAGGCTGGTCCCTTATCACCGAATAAAACAACTGGAGGGGAATAACGGTCGTTGCCCCCACATATCTGGGTGTCAGATGCACGTGGAGTGGCTTCCATCCCGTCTACGAGCTGGAGAAATCCAGATTGACAGCTGGAAAAATAAAATGATCATTGGTTGTGTTAACAATTAAAATATTGTTTACGTTTTATGAATAACTATCACTCGTATCCTATTTCTTTAGTAAAATATTCTATATAATACTTACAATTATGTATAAGATATGTAATTATATTTAGTAATTTACCCTTAAATTCAAAAATATGTTGTTCTTAATATTGTTCAACTAAAAATTAACACCAGTTTTAGATTGATATCATTTGTAATGCATCACCAGAAGATATCCAGTAGTTGATAAACATGTAGTTTATACTTTATGTTGTTAAAAAATTTCCCATTTTTGAGCATATTATAAGTATGAAGGATAATGTATTAAATTTAATTTAGTAATTTATAAACTGAACAGTATTAGTTGTAATATTTTGTGCAGTACTTCCTAAATTGTATACTCACTTTTTACGTTTTGGAAGACGAAAATGATAATTAAATATATTAACCATTATAAGAACGGTTGAATCAACCGTGGGATAAATCTAAATTGTACAGTTCATAGAATCTCCCGATTTGTCTTCAGAGTGCTCCTCAGTAGGTACTGGAACTATGCGAAGGTTGGAACGACTACGAGCAATAACGTAATGATATTAACAATAACTGCGCTGTGAATGGTAGTCACATGTAAGGTCTTTTTCTGCCCATGTCTGTCAACATCATTGTTTCGATGTATGTGAGTAAACATTTTATGATGAATAATGTGCATTTGTGATATTATTTTTTTATGATATAATTATTTTTACATTTGTATTTATTTTTGAGTATCCGGATTGCTGTAGACTAACAGACGTGCTCTTGGTAACATTTGCGTCAGAGTTTCACTTAACCCACAGAAAGAGGGCATGTCAGGAGATCTATTAAATCCAGTATTGACGTCAGTCTTAAGTGTATATATGTATCATAGGAAATCCTACAAGAATTTTGATTAGTTAATGATTTGGATCTTTTCCGTTAATTCACTAACAAAATTTTTTATGTTTTAATTTACTACCACTTCATAAATATTATATTGCTCTACAAAATGTTCCCCAATCATTTTTACGTCCAATGTGGTATTCCTTATCCGCTAAAAACCCGATATCGCTGGCCTTATCTTATCACTTTCCTAGAACTTACACACGGAGAGCGCATTCGGCGGTAATTCAACCATTGGATTTACCAGTTTGTAATCAAATTTAATACACCCCTAACCTAACCTAACTTTAATTTCGATAAAAAGTAGTGGTAGTGAAGTATCGGAAAAGGTTCAATGATTACTTAATTATTTGTTGTTTAGTTCTAATACAACCGACCTTGTGCCATTGAACCGTCCCACGCTGACTAATCGGTAGATCTGAATCTCCACTCTTTGGCCTGAGTCCGGCAGAAGCCTGTACCAGCAGAACGCTGGACCTTCCACACTTGGAGACTTTATCTGCCCATAGGTTTTCCCAGATTTGGCTTGAATAATTCTTGCATCAAGCGTTACGTTACACACTACAACAAAGTATAATATTAAGAACATTTGCAAAGTCACACTCTATCTATACATTCAATAATTTCGAATTAATGTAATGTTGACAACTATTCTGTTTCTTTTATTAAATCTTTTACATAGATTTTCTTTTATGAAACAAAATATAGTTATATTTTATTATTTGTTTATTCGAACTGATTATAAATACTCGTATATCTGGATAAATTTCAAATAATCAAACTTTGTGTAGTATACGTAAATGCTTATAATACATATTCAGTTTTAAACTATTATGACCCTTTTAAAATACATTGTTGGGTTGGTTTACTTGATTTGTCTGAAATTAGGTTTTTATTTTCATTAAACAATATAATTTTGAATATTTCAATTTATTTTACCTAAATACAAGTACTGTAAATATTTTAATCCTTTAATAATTTCAATCATGTATTTAAAATTGTAATATAAATGACAATACTAATATTGTTGTAATATTAGGTGTGCAACAATATTATATTTTTATTTTGTACATGGTATAATATAAATATATAATATTTATCTTTTTTTATACACGTTATATGTTTATTTTATACATGGTATTATTATTGTTATTATTTGATGTAAAAATAAATCGACACTAACTGCTAGTGCAGTACTCCTGCAATCCACACTGTCCGCAGCGTCCTGGAGCTTGAACCCCACACTGGCAGCCCCCTTCCTTGATGCAGCACGCACAGTCCTGTCTGGAGGAGTCAAAGCCGCATCGACAACCCTTGGACTTGGCCGTCCACATGTCCACCTGGTCTGAAAGTTGTAAAGCAAATCGATTCATATAAGGGTATTAAAACTATACAAAATATTAGTGTATTTTGCTCGCATATCATCAAAACTCATGTTTAAAAATATAATTTTAGAAATTATTTTGAATTTATTATTAAATAAATTCAAACAAATAAATTATAAGTACTTCGTCCTTAAAACATAGCCTATAGAAGAATAGGGGTATTCTCTCGTTCATGAGATAAACACGGTAAGTTTCACAATTATTACGTGTATTTATATGTATGGTTTATTAACTAGTTATTGTTAAAATATGCTTATTTTACTTGGCTGGTGTAGCCTAACTTTAAAAACATTATTTATTGTAAAGAATAATAATTACTGTATCTCAATTTGCTTAATCATTAGACATGTTGTCTTTTAAATCAAGTTAAAAAATGACACGTTGTTTAGCTGCAGTGTGTTTTCCTTTAAAACAGAAAAGGTTAAATAGAAGTATTGGAGGAATTATACAAATCAGAATTCAATGTATAGAAATCAATATATTTTCTTAGTTCGGGTTAAAAAATCTATATCAATATACACTTGCAATATAGAGCTTATGAGAATTAACTTTACATGACCTTGTTAGATGGTCGCTAAACAATGATATGAATAGTTATTTTACTGTTTAGTACTGCTATTATTACTATAATTTAGTTATTTATTAACCCTTTCCTTTTTTCTCTAAAATTGTTAGTGAACGTGAACAATGTAACAAGTACACTCCGTCTGGTATATATCACACCAAGATAAGTACATTTTCAGGCACGACAAGTAAGTTAGTAATGTCAGTTAACCCACATGTTTACAGTCATTAAAGTTCTCCGACAAAATGTTGAACTGCCTGGGACATATCAGCAGAAACTCTGAATGGGCTTAGTGAACTCCTGTGTAGAGCTGATTAGGCCACTCACATGCGATTTGGAAGTTTACTGAGTCTGGGTTATATTGGCTTTTGATTTAAGACGTACATGCTATTAATTAAGTACCACATGTACACTATACTTATTCCAAAATTATTTAGTTTTTGTATAGTAATATACTAACAGAAAGCTGTATATAAGGTTAAAAAATACAGTGCAGAAAAATATTTAAATTAAAATATTAAATAAGGGGCAGTAAAAGTTATGTAAATATTTCCTACATAAAATGTGAATGTGATTATGATGTAGTAATATACTTTAAAGCTGGTCTATAGTTTTAAAGTTCACTGTACATATGGATTCTCATATGGATTTCATTGTACGTATTTTAATTAAAAAGGATGAATTAGTATCTGCCAGCAACATTAATATGAATTACGTTACTTTTACTACCATCATTTTGGTTGTAGGTATTGCTTTGAGACTTACTTCGTTAAACAATCTTAAAACTTTTAGGAAAATGCAATGGTAAGTAAGAATCTAATAAATAAAAAACACCGTAGCCTCGTAGCTTACATTGTCTTGTGACTACAAGATGTAGTCACAAGACAATTGTCTTATTTTACTGAAGTTTGTGTAACTACTCTATATAATTTCAATTAGTTTTAAAAAAATATTGCCATTTTTTATTGATGTTACCGTTAATTATGCTCTTTACAACATAAATTGTGAATATGAGAACAAAACGATAATTGTTTTTGTATGGTTGTTTGCGAGTTTTTTCTTTTTTACCATAGTAGGCTACTGTGTTATTTTAAATTATTATATGAGCGTGAATTGAAGTCCTTCTGTGGAAAACTGTTACAAATAGTGAAGTCATTTAACTTTCATTCTTTTATCAACACAAAAGCTAAATGAAAGTTTATTTTATCTTTTCTTAAAATAAATATATTTATTCCAGTTAGATAAAGTAACAATGAAATATGGTAATCGTAGAATTAACTTTATTAAAACAGTTATAACAAATTTAAGAAAATCTTTCTTGCAATTAAAAACCTCAAGTATATAATTTCCTAAAAAAAGTTTTGGTTTCTCAATAGGTTTTGCTATTTAGCTAAATACAACTATATATCTCTCTTAGTCCTTTAGCAGTGTTAAATAAAATTTAACTCTCCTGGACCTCATATTTTTTCAATGCAAGTAGAAAGTTTGAAGAACCTCTATTATGTTTTCGAAAATATAGCTTCTAAAAGATGTGCACAACAGTTCAATGTTATAATAATGAGGACACCATGTGCACTACAAACAGACCATCCACACACCCACGCAAAACCAGACCTTTAGCTTACTAGGGAATAGGACACATAACAATAAATTGACAGAAACATTACAAGGAAACAACGGTTACATGGATGTGCAATTACATGGAGAGCCAATATATGTACGTGACTACTTCCTCTACAACGTGCTTTACGGCAAGCATGGTGCTTGGAAAGGAATTGGTACGTGCTTTCTTTGTACATGTTAGGCTAGTGTTTTCTCCTATTAACTCAAACAACTGTCAAATCAAGCCAAGCATCTATCTCAGATGTATCGTATTTATGTATTCGTTACGTCTACATTATTATTGTATACGTAAATTTTAGTGTAATGTTAGGTAGGTTTCCTTTGTCAAATAAATGTTAATGTTGATAACAAATATAAAGCCTCCCCATACAATTGTTATTGTCCTGAAGGTTTGCTTCTTATGCATTGTTTTCCTTTGAGGAATATAGACTATTACAATGCAATGTTACATTATTTATGGGAAATTTTAAACATTTCAAAAAGTTAATTTGGAAGAGATTTGCTTTAAATAAAAAATTTTTTAAAATAGAATTGCACAGTTGAAAAAGAAGGACTTATACCTATTAAAATTTCCAACTAAAATAAAAATTACCAAACGCTGTTTCGAATTGTTTTTCTACTTTTATTAACATGTTTAATGAAATGTTCATGATTTGGTGAATGTAACTACTTTAAAATCATTTTAAGATTTTTTTACTTCAACGTCTATATTTACCACAGCATAATTATAGCTATGGAATTAGTAGTATTGGTCACAAAACAATTCTATAAGTATAGCATAATCATAAACTCGTGTACCCTAAATTGAGCCAAGTTACCTGAATTTTTTGGTAATGGACACTTACTTTCTCCATCTACAAATATCGGGGTCCAGTTTATCTGGGCATCTACAAAGTGCACTAGGATAAGTGCGACTACAGGCAGAGTGGTCATTTCAATTGGGTCTTCTTGAAGCTAGTTTGTTTAATCTCATCTGATTCTCTTTAGTTTTGATACGTCTTCTGAAAGAAAAAAAGTACATAAAATATATTAAAAAAGTACAAAAAGTGAACTTTCTTATATATATACAGGGTGAGTCTCTACTGACACCATTAAATTTACCTGTTTGTTGTACTCACAAAAAGGAACAAAAAAGTCCCTATTAACCTGTGTCCGATTCTCAACCGTTTGGCTGTAAGGGCTCATATTGTGTGTTTTTAAAATTACTTGACATTAACTCACTGATCGAGCTACAAAAACCAAAGCAAAACACCTACTAGATTTTTATTACTAACATTGAAAAGATCGTTAAATTTTCTATAAATGTCAATCATTTTGCAAGCAAACGTAATTAAAAACTAGATTTCCTAGAGGAAGTTTATTAAAATAATATGCAACATGTATTTTTCTCCAATTGTTTAAGACCCCATATCAGAACATAAATGTAGTCTAATTTAATGTAAAGTTAAGTAGAAAACTTCTTTCACTAATAAGCTTGGAATAGATGTATAATTTAATTGGGCTGAATATCATGACACCAAAAATAACCCCTAAAATATTTCATAAAACATGGTTTATTCGGTTGCATTTAACTCATTGTGTTATTGTATTTGGTTCCATAAAACATAAAATCCCGATAAAAACTTTTGTCGTTATAATTTTCCTTGTTGTCAAATGTACCTATGTTTACTAAATCTTCCCTTTGTGACTATACTGAAATTTTTCTCTAGTGTTTTCCTTGTACGACATCCTATTTGATACATATTAATATAGGGGTGACTTGTATACATATTAGAACAGCTTTCTGTTCAATACTATTCACATGTTTGCTATTAAATATAAACTTTAAATAAGGGAGTTGAAATCATTAGATCATTATTTTATTAAAATATGGAAAATTTTAGGTAAGATCTTAGTAGGGAGTATGTCAGGTTGCCTTTATAAAGACATAATAACTAAAGAATATGAACATATAATTCCTTAAATCAATAGTATAATAAACATAATAATTAAAATGTTCAATACAAACTATATTTTGTGAGGATGTAAAATTAACTACAAACTGTTAAAATAGTAATCACTTGACTTTAATAAAAAATATGTTTCGTACATGGAAGTTGGAAATCTTTAAAAACAGAATTGTTCATTAAAATGTGTTTGACAACCACACACACATTTATAGTGTATTAATTATAGGACTAAAATAGTAATTAAAACTCAACAGATTAGAATTACAAGACTTATATTTTAGTATATTGTGATTATCAAATTATTACATAATTTATACATGAAGCATCAATGTCGAAACACTGTGTACACGCTGTGCAAGCAATAACCCCCGAAACCCCTGGGGCTCTGTCATGTGTCAATAACAACATACCAGCTTCCCATGTGTGACCTGTAGGGTTGCTTTTATAGGAACCAATTCAGCAATTTTGTTTATCTAATAATGTACCTACAAAGAAGGATAACGTTATGTCTACTTAGACAAATAAGACTAACATTTTACAAAACTTAGTTCCTTATACATCAATTTTCTATATTGAAAATTATTCCTTCAATAACTTACAGAAAAAAGTAATTAGCTGATAAATTTACATATTTTAAATTTTTTCCTTGATAACTCCAATTCCAATAGAATATAGTTAGAACTCTGTTGAACAGTCGTTCTTGCATAATATTTATAGTGGATTATGATAATTTATGTATACAACAAATGTTGAATATTTTACCTCAAGTTTTTCATGATATTAATCTATAGTATTAATTAAAATTAGCCTGATAATTAAAAAAATTTTAATTAGCTAACCACCCTAGAGTGATTTAAAATTTCCTTGGTATTTCAGCTAATATTCTAACAAAATTTCACTTAAAAATAAAAAAGGAATTTAGGTATCCTAATTAGCTAAAATATAATTTTACAAGAAACATTCAATTGACAAGAAATTTCGCCATTCAGGTACAGTTTGGTAAGAGTTTAAACAAAATCGGAGTGTATTATGTGTTATTATGAACCTATATTATTATTTTTGTGGATGCATTTGACAGTAAGTAATGTTGAGGGATTGAAAAAATAAATGTAACAAGAAACAAGTTATATAATAGCCTGTTCATATCTCAGGACTAACTATCATCGACTGGGTTTTCACTGAATAAACCATGCTATGTTCAAAGAAACGCAATTATGAGCCAAAATACTCACCCAGACTATAGAATTGATAAATTTATTTGTTTTTTACCCAAAGTGTCTTATTAAATTTTTGAAGTTTATGTCTTGTTAAAGATGCTGGGTTTCTGTCTTGTAAACCTGCCACTAAAATTCAGTGGCGATAACTCATTCTTACCTAAATACGTAAATTTGTGTAACCTTCCTCGTAATCATACATATACTGTACAGTAGTGTATCCCTCCCTCCCATTCACGTACATTGATGGCTATACCTTCTTCCATCCACACACGTACGGTTGTGTGATTCTCCAATCAACCCATCCATGTACAATAATGTTGACCCTCCCTTCCGACCACCACAAAAGTAGTACAATCGTAGTGTCCACCCACAGACTTTAAATTTTAGAGAGTTGTCATACAGGGAGAGCTTCTTTAGAACTTGTAGAGCGTTAACAATTAGCACCCCAGGTCTTTATAATATTGCATATATATTTTATATTTGTTTGTAATACCATAGATATTCGCAAATTATCTACACATAATTATGTAAGGGAGTCTGCCACCTGATCACTCTTCCTCAATGTGGTATAATGGAAGCTTGTGTGAATATTACCATCTTGAATAATTCTTTCTTTTACTCAGTAAATGTAATTCCTGGTCTTGGAGTAAACCCTGTATTTTAGATTAATATTACCAACCTTAAGTTCCATAATCAAGTCTTTGGGCATTCTTTCATTTATTTTTATGCAATCCTACTTTATTTGTAGCAATAGACAGCAGATTAGTCTTGTGTATTCATACAATTTGCCTACTACTTTAAGCGTTTCACAAAGTTCCAGTTTTGAACTTCGTATAATAGGTAAGACCATGCAGAGTTTGTAAATAAAAATATATATAGATATTTGTATATTAATCCAATATTATATTTTTAAATAAATAACAATATCATGTATAGGTACGATGAAATTTTTAATTTAAAAAAAATAAATAATACAGGTACAGTAATAATGCTTTCATGTATATTGTAAACGTGAGTAAACTTTATGACCGTGTTTTTACGGTATGACTTCTCAAACCGACATTCTTGAACAACTTTATTGTTTGGATATAAATTTAATGAAGTGTAATAAATGTTCCTTTGCATTTATGAAAACTTACAATAAACTGACATTCTGAAAGAAAAACGATGTTTTATTTGAAACGTTGGCTTAAAGTGTAAGTAAATACAGAGAGCCGGTTAACAATTATTTGTAAGAATGGAATTTCTACTTTATATTAGTAGTAATTTATACTAACAAACAAAATACACGATCATTTATCAGAAAATGAAGTTTAAAGTTGACTAAATACTTTGATAATTCCTTTAAAAAAAATTAATCAATATTTAAAAACTATGAAATGTGAATGTATTTAAAAATATTAAAATATCTATTATATAATGTCAGATACATTGACCGTAACACTATTATTAGGCAAATTAATGCTCCGATTCTCAGTTATTTTGATCACCAAAATAAATTATATGTGACTTTTTATTTCTATATCAAATAGTAACTGATTAAAAGTTCTATAGAATACGAGGTTTAATATTTTTTACTAAGGATTTAGTTGTTCTACAAAGATAGTCTAAAATTATTTTAAATTACTAAATTGTTCAAAAGGTTTATATAAAGTACCCAGGTGGAAAAAAAAACGACCAACTACTTAAGTCTTAGGTTTGATGGATAGTACATTAATGCCTTATGTTTGAATGAATTAGTAAACAGTACTTTTCACTCCATGTGAGATTACTTTTACAAATACGCTGTTTTTAATCTCCTCGTTAAAGTTGTAAATACTAATGCAGGTTTAACACATAATGCCATTTTACTCACCATAAATAACCATAATATGGTGATAATTTCATTAACGCATTGTTGAAATTCTCGATAAAATATTTTATTACAGTGCATTTATAATCAAGATATATCAGGGAGTTAACGATCCTTGATGTAACTTTCAAACGTATTTGGTTTTGTAGCCAGTTTTATGATTAAGGTATGATCAAAGTATAGAATTTTGTCGTATAAAAGTATTATATTCAATCACAATTTTTGACTCGATTTTTTAAATTAAAATATTATTTATACTTGATTATAAATGATTGTTATAAAATACATTTCTTAAGTAAGTGTTTGTTTTGTTTTATATACTAGCTTTGATTGGGATTATATTGGTATAGACATTTGATTCCCTAATGTTTAGTAAGCTTTTAACTATCTATAAATAAGTGACCCAATAATGTTTTAAAATTTGTAAATTGTTGTATAGTATATGAATTAACATTCTCGGTTTTTACATTTGGATGTATTTGAAACTATTATCAAATATTAGTTTGTTATATGACTTATTATATCTTAGATGATAGATGACATTAAAATATATCGTTTTGCTTAAAAATAGTACTATATTTATGTAAAACGTGTTTGTTTGCCTTAGTAATCGTTAAATATGAGAAATGAATAAAACAGAAGAGTTGAGTCAAACACGAGCTATCGTGATTGTACTCGGGTTAGTTTGCCTTTCATGATATGTAAACCCTCTACCTCCTCCCCTCAACCTAAAGTTAGGGAAATGTGAGACCTGAATAGTAAGTAGACAAAACTTTGGTGTACCTAATATTGAAACTCGATCATCTCCAATATGGGCTTCCAGGAAAATTAAAAATGACTTAGGTGAACTTATTTGGACTTTCTTTCGTGTTTTAAAGTAATGTAAGTTGTTGTTATAAAACCTCTGAAACATACGTTTTTCACTGATAAGGAATATTACACAATCCTTGCTAGTTAAATGAACTTTCAGGGTTATTTTTTAAAGCGTTTAGACCTTCTTGCCTACCCACCGACTTGATGGACACCCTGTAGTATTTAGAGGAGGACCCCAGTATGCGTCTGTACAAAGGCAGTAGTACAAGTTTTTGAGGACTAGAAAATTAAACGTGAATTCCTATTCTCAGGAAAGTATATGGGAATCATTTGACACAATATTTCTAGCTAATCTGTTAAACACATGTTTGGAGCTTTTAGAAGCTACAATCTTCCGGTTTTAGGAGTAAATCACTTGGATCAGGTTTTTAAAGTGTATTAAAATCGATCAACTTTCACATCAAAACGGTTCGAATGTTTTTACTACTGCCACACCCGTGTCTCACTTAAAATTTATCTCCACCGAAGTTGTCTGGGTAGAGTTCGAATAGTTTTAGAAGGAGATAGTATTCTATATCTGCCAAGTGTGAAAACCTGGCAACTGTCCTTGAAAAATAAAGATACTAAGCTTTAGGATTCTTTGCAAAATTGTGCAGGAATCCATTCCTCCTAAGAAGCTGAGTGAGGTAATATACAAACTGACACGGGCTTGACTCAATAGAGGTGATGTTTGAGATGAAATATGCATTCCTCCTGCTTAACTCTTCTCCTTTCCTGTACCATTATCCTGATTAAAGAGATCAGTTCCTCTTTATGGGTGAATCCATTCCTTGCCAAACTATGCTCTTTGAAACTTATCGCTGCTCTTTCATCAAGACATTATAAGGTTGACAGCAGCGTAAGAGAAAAATCGTAAATAGTGGAAATAAATGTCATAATAAAATAACGATATTGTAAACGTTACATTATTATAGCTACTGTATGATATAAATTTAATATTTTTATTTAAACCAAATTTAATTTATAACGGACTGTAAAAAGTAAGTGACTTGAGTGCCATTGAGGGTTCTCCCCTCCTAATATAATGGACACGTGTCATGATCAGGATTTATTATAGTTGCTTTTTTCTTGCCATGTTCATTTTTTCATACCATTATCATTTGCATTTTCCCCAATGCAAGTCTAGTCCGTTCTATTAGTTCCCTTTATGAAGATAGGATTTTATAAAATTTATATAATGTAAATTTCAGTGACTTCGTGAATTATTAATTAATTTTTGTTTGTAAATTCTGATTATAAGATAATAAAAAGTTTAAATAAAAAGTCGCTTACCTACTGGATAATTGTACTGATTTCAAACAATGGCACTTAATATAATTAGTTCTCTTAAACTACACAAAGTTGTTATCATTTATCAAAGGGCTGACGATCTGGTTATTATTGTTTGTCACAGGGCTGACGACCTGGTTGTTATCGTCTGTCACAAGCCTGACGTTCTGGTTATTATCATTTCTCACAGGGTTGACAACCTGGTTGTTATCGTCTGTCACAGGCCCGACGATCTGGTTGTTATCATTTGTCACAGGCCTGACAAACGCTTGTTATCGTTTGTCACAGGGCTGACAACCTGATTGTTATCGTCTGTCACAGGTCTGAAAATCTGGTTGTTATCACTTGTCACAGGCCTGACGACCTGGTCGTTGTCGTATGTTACAGGCCTGACGATCTGGTTGTTATCATTTGTCACAGGGCTGACGTATTTGTTATCGTTTGTCACAGGCCTGAAGACCTAGTTGTTATCGTCTGTCACAGGCCTGACAATGTGGTTGTTATCATTTGTCACAGGGCTGACGACCTGGTTGTTATCTTTTGTGACAGGGCTGACGACCTAGTTGTTATCATCTGTCATAGGTGTGAAGATCTGGTTGTTATCATTTGTCACAGGCCTGACGACCTGGTTGTTATCTTTTGTGACAGGGCTGACGACCTAGTTGTTATCGTCTGTCATAGGTGTGAAGATCTGGTTGTTATCATTTGTCACAGGCCTGACGACCTGGTTGTTATCGTCTTTCACAGGCCTGACGATTTGGTTGTTATCAATTTTCAGAGGACTGACGTATTTTTTATCGTTTATCACAGGGCTGACGACCTAGTTGTTATCATCTGTCACAGGCCTGACTTTCTGTTGGTTATCATTTCTCACAGGGCTGACGACCTGGTTGTTATCGTTTGTCACAGGGCTGATGACATGGTTGTTATCGTTAGTCATAGGGCTGAAAACCTAGTTTTTATCGTCTGTCACAAGCCTACCAATCTGGTTATTATCGTTTGTCACAGGGCTGACGAACGGTTGTTAATCGTTTGTCACAGTTCTGACGACCTGGTTTTCATCGTCTTGGGCGAGGGATTGCTACACTTATTCAATCAAAATAGGAAAAAGTGGTATATTTCCTATTCATAAATCTGGTTCAAAAGCATTATTAAGTAATTTTAGATATATCTCCTTGTTAGTAACAATAGATAAGATATTGAAGAAATGTGTGAAAGCTAAATTGTCCGACTATCTCAATCAAAATAATATAATTTAAAAAATAAAATTTGGATTTATTAACAATAAAAATAAACAATAAAAGAAATCTGACTCTCTTTTGAAGGTACTGATCATATAGCAAATAATATTCACAGCAAAATTAAAGTTTTAATTAAATTTGTAGATCTATATAAAGCGTTTGATTCAATAAACTAGCAAAAACTATTATTAAAGTTAGAATGAATTGGCTTGAAGGGGAGAACTAAAGATCGGTTTACTAGTTATTTCCATTAACGGAAGCAATTTGTTAGTATCAATGGTGTGAGAGGTGATCAAATTAATGTAGATTATAGGGTAATACAGGGAAGTACCCTTGGCCCTCTGCTTTTTCTAATCTACATAAACAATACCTGTCATGTCAAAATTAGAGGGAAATTACACTTATTTGCTGATGAAATGGCCTTAATATCGACAGGGTGTAACTGGGATGAGGTATAAATTGGTTGTAAATGAACATTGGATTTGATCACAATATTTTGTTTGTAAATGTAGCTAAAACCGAAATTCTACCTTTATTTTTTAAAATTTGAAATGGTCCAAGTTCCAGGATTCTAAGGCTACATTCCTGCAGTAATCCACAGTATGTGACATGCGGTTGTGGCATATTGAGTGGGTGGTCCAATAAAAGTACTTAGGAGTCATTATCGACAATAAATTAAGCTGGGTGCCACATATCCAGTATGTTATGCAAAAGCTACGCAAGATAGTATATGTATTTATCCAGCACGTTCGAGTTCTCACTATGGATCACCGTAAGATTGTCTACTTGGCTTAGAACAGCCAGTTCTGGTGGAGTACGGTATTTTGGCTTGGGGAGGAGTCTCTGCAGCTACCCTCGAGCCATTATCCGTTAGGCAATGGAAACCTATAAGATACCCCTATATGTAACTATTTTAAGACTTTCATGTTTTGAATATCAGACAGCTATTCATTAAAACACTAATTATTTACATAAATAACAATAAAACACAACTATTTACAACATATCAACATAGTTACTAACAAGATACAATATACAATATGGCTATCTTACTTCTAAAGAAAAACATAAAATAGATTTGTCAAATGCATGCTATCTGGCCCAGTGCTGTCGTATTTGAACGCACTTACTATGGTCGCGAGGTAGCCTTAGAAGTCAATGTTTCCAGAACTTAGCCTTCCAAGGGGGTGGATGGTAAACTGAACCGCAAGTCCCTTGGAATTACGAAGCAAGGAATGATTTATGTAGCGAATACTGGAAAGGAAAATTTACTGAAAGTGTCTGAGCATGATTCGCTAATGACACATTTCCGACAAAACACCATCCATGATTCGAGGTTCTTCTAAGTTCGTAAAAGAGTTGTAATTTTATTAATTCTAATAATAAAGGTAACTCTAAAAATGTTAAAAATATATGTAAACTTTGCTTTCTTCTCACACAATACGTTTATGAGTTCCCATGTGCTATTACATGATCTAAAAATGAAAACAAAATTCAAGCTGTTAGCTACTATTCAAGCAAGTGGGAGTAAATTTTATCATTTAATAATTTAATCTTATTTTACAATTAGATCATAACATATTTAAAAGTTGTTATTTAATAACTTCAACTTGAAATTAGTAACATTTAGCTATTTCCAAATGCTATTTATTTAACACAGTAGTTTTACAACTTAAAAGTATGGTTTTATTAATGTTTCGATACATTTCAAATACAAATATTAAAATATTCCACCAAGTACAAAGTCTTATTATTTTAATACATTTATTTTATATTAATATAAAAAGTATGTTTTAAATCTGTTTACCTATTTACAACAATATTTATATAGAAACAAAATATAGGGGTTGGTGATAAGAAAATAGTTAAACATGTTTTCATAAAAAGTTTGATAACACTTACACCTCCTAGGAATAAAAAAATTTCAATAACTTGGCAGCTACAGGTTTAAATTTTAGTTTCAATTCGTGTGTAAAATTATTCTTACAAATTTAAAAGCTTTTACATTTGGTGTAAACAATTTACTTAAGGATGCTATTCTTCAGAGCTAACTTTGTAAGGTAAGTTTCAATAATACTTGAGTTCACGTTTGAGCTACTTAATATTCGTGACATCACCAACTCGTAACGTTAGCAAGGGTAAAAGTCGGAGGGTGAGGTTTACATATCCCGGAAGCCAAATAACTCAAGTGACGTCACGTGACTTCATTTTGTAAAGATATATCCCTTTGAGTTATTACAGACCCAATAACATTTCTAGTATTAAAGTGTTCCGAATGGTTCATTATTCATAGTGACTTCTCCCTTTACATCTTTAGTATTTTATTGTAGAGTTAAACCTTTTGGTTTTTCTGTTGTTATATAATATAATTTTTGATTCTTTGGCAATCACTGTATATTTTAAGTTGTAGGTTCTGTATTGGTCCTCTTAATGCCAACAAGCCACCCACTTAATGGTTTGTATCAATGTAGATATTACTAGAACAATCTTCAGGATTCGGAGATGCTGTTGAGGTACGAGAACCAAGTACTAGTATTGTCAAATAACGAAGAATCAAACCAATACTACGTTGTTCAGTTCCACGTAAAACTGTACATCCTTAGTTTATCTGTCTGTTTGGCTAATAATAAAGTTTCTTTACAAGTAACAGTAGATTTTATTAAACAACAAACTAAATTACTTGGTCTCATTTATTTCTCTTATCCACCTCAATCTGTATAATTGACGTGTTAATAATGCATTATGAATAGTAATGGATATATCTATGACCACTACTAGTACATATTTGTGAGAATATGAATAAGGTATTACCCACCCACCCTCACACGCACAGTGGTAGTGACAATCCAAACCACACATACAAGAAAAATGGTACTGAACTTCCCACCCAACTATACACGTACAGTAACAGTGACCATCCATACCACCATTTTTGACATTATTTATTATGTAAGATATATAACGAAAAATCAATCAGTCTTATTAATATTATAGCTT
The DNA here is from genome assembly GCA_035578905.1 of Stictocephala bisonia. NCBI lineage: Eukaryota > Metazoa > Arthropoda > Insecta > Hemiptera > Membracidae > Stictocephala > Stictocephala bisonia. The sequence goes on from JAQJVL010001572.1 coordinate 96,941, forward strand.
GGTCAAACAGTATTTGACTCAGTGCCTCTATAACCATCAAATACTATATACAACAGTCTTACTAATATTCAGTGATTAAAAAATGTAAAATGATCTGTTACACAGTTAAGTCCAATCCATCAAGCCATTTAAGACCTGCCTCACTGATTTTGTGTATTACAGTGTTATTTAACCACCCACCCACCCGTACACGTACAGTGGTATTGACCCACCCACCCACCCGTACACGTAGAGTGGTATTTTCCCACCCATCTACCCATACACGTACAGAGGTATTGACCCACCCATGCACGTACAGTGGTATTGACGCACCCATACACGTACAGTGGTATTAATCCACACGCCCACTCCTACACGTACAGTATTGAGAGTGGTGGGTCAATACCACCGTACGTGTATGGGTGGGTAAATACCACTGTACGTGTATGGGTACGTGGGTGGAGAATACCACTGTACGTGTATGAGTGGGCAGGTGGGTAAATACCACTGTACGTGTTTGGGTGGGTGGATGGGTAAATACCACTGTACGTGTACGGGTGGGTGGATGGTTAAATAACACTGTACGTGTCTGGGTGGGTGGATGGGTAAATACCACTGTACGTGTCTGGGTGGGTGGATGGGTAAATACCACTGTACGTGTACGGGTGGGTGGGTGGTTTGTAGATAAGGGTTTTCTAGATCATCCCACTTTGTTGTTTAGAAGAATGGCAGCAGGTTGAGATTATATATTGACGTGATGGTTTAGAAGGAACCACGGGGAAGGATAAGGAAGCAGAGAGAACTACCCCGTAGGGTAGCAAGGGCTCTCGGCTAGTCGGATATACAAATTATGTACCATTACATTTGTATGTTTATGATTGTTGAAGACTATGGTCAATTAACTACACGTGAATGGGAGGGCGGGTGATCATTGTTCACTAATTATTATGAAAGAGTAGATATTATTGGTAGATTACATGTGCAGTGGTACTGACTCTTCATACGACCCATACAAGTACAGTGGTTCTTACCCTCCAAACAACAAATACACGTATAGTGGTAATGACCCTCCCACCCACCTATTCATGTACAGTGAAAGTTACTATCCAAACCACCTGTACATATACAGTGGTACTGACTCTTCAAATGACCCATACAAGTGACTCTGACCCACCAACCAACACATACACGTAGGGTGGTAATAAACCTCCCAGCCACCTATACACGTACTTTTCCTACCCTCAGAACACCGATTATATGAGTGTAGTAAAACTTTGGACAACCCGTGAAGTCTGGTTATACACTGATTTCCAATTATGCTAAGAAAGCGCCAATTATTAATAGATAAATAGCTTGGTAAAGTAACAAACTTACAGCTTTACGTGGAACCCGAAACACGTAGTATAGGTCTGATTGACAGCTAATTGAAAAATCTTATACCTCCTAACAACATTTTGGTGTTCACTGATCAGCCGCGTCACTATTCTGCACTGTAATAAATAGTTCATTAGTTCCCACGCATCAAAGAATGTCTGGAATATTCCAGGAGCTTAGGTGAACTGGAACGGTATGGAAGTCACCAAAACACACCCTCCACAACAAAGCAGGTATAAAACCTACGAGTCTCTACCAGTCGAATTCCGTGAACATGTGTACGTGTAGGTGAACATAGTAACATGGTAGAGCCCCGAAGTTTAAGCCTTTGTTAGTAATAGTGACGACTATGGAAGCCTAACCATGAAGAAAGTCTAATACTTATATATTATCTTCCCTATAAAACACACGGACACACCAGACTTCTGTAGTAGTGTATACGCTGATCGCAATGATTTAGCGGAATACATATTAAGATAATCGAACTTAGAACATATCGTCTTCAGCACCCACAACACTTTTCCCCCAAGTATTTGCGTACGGCACCTTAGTGCCAATGTAAAGACCTTTTCCGTTAATATACTACCACTTGATAGTTATTCTATTGTTCTTACTATTTATTGCCTAATCATTTTTACGTACGAATCCTTATCGCTTTCCAAAAACTTACACAAGGAGAGCGCATTCGGCGGTAAGGATTTACCAGTTAGTGATCAACTTTAGTAGCCACCTAACCTGACTTGGCCTAACCTAACCCAAACTAACCGTAATCACAATAAAAAAGTAGTGGTAGTGAATTAACAGAGAAAATAGCAAATATATATATATATATATATATATATATATATATATATATATATATATATATATATATATATATTAAATTTAATAAACAGTTCATGGATTTGGATTGTTTGTGCCATAAATGTGAATTGTGAGTGAGACCTGCTGATTTAAACTGTATTATGTATAATAATGACTTCATTCTGGACCTCTAAGCAACTGGTTATTAGATACACTTGATTTAACATTGGATGAATAGCATATCTGTACGCATGAGACCAATGATAAAAAAACTAAAATTATTAAAACAAGAAGTAACATTTAGTAAATATACCTTATTAATCTGCATAGTACAATACATTTAAATTCTAACTAATGATAAGAATACGTAAAATGCTTTTTCACTCATGGATGGGATTATCATACTACAATATCAACATATTACATGATCAATTTCAAAAAAACTAATAAAGTTTGAAAACATTTTTGAAATAATTCTTATTGACTAAATAATATTTTATCGAGTTAGGCTGTTTAACATTTGTATTTAGATCTTTATTTTTACAAAGAGTAAGGTGGAAACACATACGATAAAAATATTATTTAGTTTTAAATTTTAAGTCACAAATATAATAATAATTACCATTAATTAGATCCCTAAATGTTTTAATGGAGCTATACTGTTAATAAAGTTTGAGTTCTAAGTCAATATTTATCACGGTATCACTCCTCTCCATTTGCACCAATCTGGCTAATGGCTGAGGGTCATAAGGGTTATTGGTTCCCCAATGACCCCACCAGACACTAAACAAATTACCTTACACTTACCTTACCTCCTTCTCATGTAGGTCGCAACGAATAGATAATGTATTGTGGCTTTAATTTCTCAACATTTTTATTATTAGTTTAATTTAATGTTTATCATTACAGTTTTTATGTTTGCATAAATAAAATAGTTTTAACTTTTAAATTACAGTTTTTACTTTGAATCGCACATCTCAAAATGATGAGAGGAGAATTTTCGTTTATTTTTTTAAGTTGCTCATTTTGTCTTTCCGAAACTAATAAATACTTGTAATACGAAATATTCAATAAATATAGGGTATATTAACTGGTGATAATGTTAAAGATTGTAGTTTTGTAAATTATATTGCAAAACATTCATGCGCAGAAGATCTTAATCTATATAAAACAATAATTTGAAAAAAACCATTACTACAATAACAATCGTATAGCTACTAACATGATGTGATACTGTTACCAGACTGTGGTGAGAGGATGATAGCTATATTATTTGGATCTTGGTGTACATTTGTTGGTTTGAAATAAAATATTTCTTATAATTCCACAAATATATATGTTTGACTATATATATATATATATATATATATATATATATATATATATATATATATATATATATATATATATTACCTGTTACATCACATATGGAATATTTTTGAAAAATTACAATCTTTTATTATTTATAGCTATCATTCAACAAGTTATCACAATTTATTGCATAAATTGATGATACTTTAAAAGGAAAAATGCACCTTTAAAAACAAAAGGTTTGGAATTATTTAATGTTTGTGCTTTAAAATAAAGTTATCCACTCTTTATAATGTATTGATATGAGCCGTGTAAACATGTACAATCATAAATAATAATGTCTTCTTATAACCTGTAATATTCTACCATACGTGTAAAAGTGCTACATGGTCAATAATAAGTGTTCATTTCTAGTTGATAAGTCTGTTCAAAAATATAGAAAATCAGTGTAACTTGTATAAGTAGGATATTGGATTGGAAATTCATAGAATGTAATTAATACAATTAAATTAAATTATAATGTTTAATAGTATTAATGAATAAATAAAAGACATTTTGTGTCATATTGTAGTATTAATACTAGTTTATTTGGTATTTAATTTAAATTTTAATAACAATAATCATTTTTAGTAAGAATAAATTAAAACATTATTGAAAATAATTATTCTTTGAATTATTATGGTACTATACAATTTAATGTATACCGAAAGTTAAATGCGCTTTTATATTAAATTATATTCTTTTTTCCTCTGCAAAGATATTACAAAAGCATTAAAACTACATTAGCCCACTCCAACAAAATCTATTTATCAGAAACACGCTTCTGAGTGCTTCATCGAGTGAGCACTTAAGCCCCGGGTCTCAACCTGCCTAATTACCTGTTTTGAGAATTAGGGAAGAGAGGGAAAACATTCTTCGTATGATATAAACAATTATTACATTGATCATTATTATTACAATCGTATTAATTTTTTGTTATAAAACAAAATACAGCGTATGTTTTATATATCTTCTCAAGAAATATATATTTATATAATTTATATTTTGCGAAATCTTTCGATTGTTTGTTATTTTTATCAATATCGCTTGAATTTCTAATCGAAAAAAAATCGTTCAGACCAAAACTTTCATTTTGTAGATAAAATGCTGCTATCATAGAAAGTTTGTTTTGTTTTAACTATACTGATAGAATTTGATATACTATCAAATTTATTATTATTTTAAAAAGCAAACTAGTGACATACCATAATTCAATAGAGGTTATAGCGCAAGTACAATAAAATAAAAATATATCAATACCAGAAATATGTTAACTACGAGTGAACTGAAAATTATCTTAATTGATATCTAGCCAATTATATTTATTCTCCATAATTAATATAAAACATCAGTTTATGAAGATTGTGGTCTCTTATATTTTTAAAATTTACCTAATTAACCTTTTTGTTTGTATATTGACCTTATCCTTATATTGTTTTTATAAAAATATTGTTTTTATAATAATATTTTGACGTAACACAAACAATTATTTAGTCACAACAAGGTTATATGCCAGTAATTAATAATTTTGCACATAATATTTTTAGGTCCTTCGTGGCACTATCAATTGTTCTTCACATATAACTACTATAGCATTAATTTTTTTCTAAAAAATACTTCCATAAGTTATTTTAAATGTTACTATTTTGCATTTAAGATCATTTTAAGCTTCGATACGTTTTATTTTTAAGTAATGATTAAGTGGTAAAATACAGTTACAATCTATGATTAATTGAACATTTCAGTTACATCTTTTAAGTTAAATTCTTGACCAACTAGTTCTAAAATGTGATTTTCCAAAAAGGGAGGTTACGCCCTAACACTCATCAATGTTTACCTCCAAAGTAAACTAGTTGATTTATTAAGCACAATCGAAGGGTTTCACTTACCAAACACACTAGTTTTCATTAGGTCCATAAATGCACAAACCGACCACGTACCCGTAAGTGTAACGGTATGTTGGTGGTAAAAAAGCCGGTAAATAAGATGACGTGTCACCCCCCAGGTGGTCTGGCCTCAACTGAGCCAGATGGGTGGCATGATCCTCCCGCGCAAGCTCAGCATCCCTCAGTAACCATGCTTGCGTGTGGGCGAGAGCACCTTTACAATAGATTCCTGTACATTGCTTACACCACATCGTTCTATATTTCCCAGAATGCAGGTTAGACCTCATAATTACAAACTGCCACTTCTGGAATCACAAGTTAAAATTTAACATCCTAACAATCCATAAATTAATTTATTAAAAAAAGTAATATAAATTATTTATATAGTTATAGATTTCCTAAAATCACGCAAATTAGATACTGCATATCAAAAGATCCAAATTTTATTAAACGTTTTATTAGTCTAAAGCAGTATTCCTTCATTTAAGGAACCTGGCTAAAGCAAATCGTAATTTTAATTGTTTCAATAGTTGGGTAATTAATGTACATTTAAAGATGGGTGGGTTAGTTAACACCACATGCATGTGTGGTTGGATGGGCGGGCCCGTACATGTAAAAGTTGGTGGGTGAGAGGGTTTTGTACTAATGTACGTAGAGAGATGAGTGGGTTAATGCAAGGATATGAACGGATGGGTTGATCTTCATCACAGTTAATGCATGGATGGGTGAGTTGGTCATAGCCCTTGTAAATGTGAGAATGGGTTGATTTGTTTACCACAGAACATGAAGAAGTTGGTGGGTCGGAGATAAATACCAGTATAAGTATATAAGGGGTGAGTGGGTCAATATCTACTATATATGTACATATGTGGTTTCATGGATGGGTGAGACATCAAACCCTTATGTATATGGGTGGGTCGTTACAACCATATGTGTAAGGGTTTGTGGTTGGTTGTAAATGGTAAGTAAATAGTAAGTTGAAAACTATACAATAAAACCAATAAAAATTAGCAATGTTAGTATACATCAAAAACATATATATTAATTTGATTGTTACTTAATTTAATGTAAATTAATTAGAAATTAAAACTTTACTTCATCTAAAAATTCTTCCTCTAACCATAAAACATTCTTCCTCCAAGTGAATGATACTGAGGATCATTGTGGAGCCCAAAATACATCAGCTGCTATTCACGTATTTCCAAAAATTAACATCCTACCAGTGTCCAATATCAAAAGTACAAGAACAGTTTGTTGTTTGTAATATTTTTAGAGTGTATAAAAATCATCCTGAGTCCTTAAATAATAGAATTTAATATTTCCCAAATATCCTCCAAACACATTTTTGTTTTCCACTTGACTTTTAGATTACTAGGTCAAAATATAATAGCATGGCATGAAATGCACCCATGTGGGTTGTGCTGGCGAGTGAGGCTATAAAAGGTAATTTAACGGCGTGTTGGCTTAAAACCCCTTCCCTGTTTTAAACTAGTACTATCCTCTGGCTTAAATAGTATTCTGGGGTCAAAATGTTTTTCTCGTTTACAATATAAATTTTTACAAATATTTTTTTGAGTGGCCATTATTATGGTTTGAAATGTGGAAAACGCATAGACTACTAAATCTAAAACAAACTGTGGTGTTTTCTCATATTAGTGTAAAGTTAGATAATATATTCATTTTACATCAATAACTTTGTAATGCTGCAATTTAATTTAGAAAGTTATAGGACCAATAAAAAACTTAGTAGATCTGATTTATGTTTACTTTCAGTAAGTCATTGTATTTGTTTTTATATATGTTCAATATATCTAAATTAATTTGTGTTTAAATTTAAAAGTATTGTAAATTTATATTTAAAGTAGTACTGCATTTTTAATTAAGGAACAACTACATTAAATGCGTAATATATACTAATCTACATTAATATTGTCTTCCTGAAAAACGCTTAGTGTTAAGGGCCATTTGATAAACTGAACTCAAAACAATTGCCTAAATAGCGGTAAACAGAAAATGTAGAACTCGTTTTATTCAATGGAGGATCACCAACACTGGTTCAATAAGGAATTACAGATATCAGTAGGTCCATAAAATAGTTATGTATGAGGCTGGCCTAAAACATCACTTTTATTAGGACTTTTTGTTTGTTAATCCATAGACTGTTTATATATGAAGTAAATGTTAGTATCGATTTGAAAGATAATAAAAATGTAATACCAATAATAGTAAGTCGTTCTTCCCTAAAGTTTTTAAAATGTACGGTACTAGTCTTAACAATAATATCTTAAAATAGTGTAATAATGGGTAGAAATAAATCTTGTTGAAGAATATACCATAATAGCAGACTGATGTTAAAATAGGTCAAAGCAGATTGAATTATCGATGCGCTCAATTTTGTTTTATTAGCTTTTGGACTCATAGTTTTAGCTCTTCAACTATGTAATACTTCTTTGAATATATTAACAGTTTTCTTATAATTTATATTTAAGATATTAAAGGGTATAATTCTTATTATAATATGCTTGCTAAAAAAATATTAAAAAGTATCAACTAATTTATATACTTTAACACTACTAGTGTTTGGAAAAAAATTGGAAAATGAACTAGATGGTAACAATTTTTTGTTTTAAATATTATTTTAATTGCTTGTATTTTTAATTCGTTATATTTTTATTACTCTCAACAGTTAATAAATAGTACAAGTATTAATCAATTTGTTATAAAATCAATTGTATATTTCGTTATACATATACTATGTTTTATATGTTATTTTGATTTAAACTGTACTGTTGTTATATCTTGTTAGAGATTCTGGTTAATCAAGCTCTATGTACATAACCCAAATGGCATGTAAACACTTTACAATAGCGGTTCACTCAGTGGTTGCTGGCCGATGTGGAACCCCGCAGTTATCGTTGCCTAAGTGTAATGGATGTCGTAAGGTAAGTTTCTGAACAGATAAGAACCTAACACTTTCTACATAAATCACCGACTTTGTCTCCAGCAATGTAATAGTATCTCTCTACCTTACTGTCTTAAATAATTATCAGTCTCAATTTAGATGTTTAAAATAATTTACTAGTCAATTTATTTCTAAAAATATCTTACTTAAGATTACATATGTCTAAAGATATATAAAGTATATTTTAAAAAGTTCATTTCAAAAAAATTAATTATTCTGTACTGCAGGTCTTTATAAGTTAATAATTTTAATTCTAATAACCAGTAAGCAATTTTTAACACACATTTTCAAATTAAATAGTAATAATTTCTGTATTTTAAATAATTAATAAAATGTAATCTAAGTATATGAATTTGTTTTAATTAATTAGATTTTGCAATGATTATTTAACTTAAAGGAACGAAGCTCTAACAAAAGTAAAAATTAAATATACGTCAATATATTCAGCAAGGGATGTATGACTTAAAAATATGTCTCTTACTAAATATATTTATTTTTTATACAACGCGATAAACTACAATGCTGGTTCTTCGGCATTAGTCTAAATAGCTGTATTGTTTTTTATTAAAGGGATATAACTTTTCTTTATTTTAATGCTTTTATGACATAACCCTGGATCTTAATAATACGTCGTAAGACACTGTTAGAAGGTCACATTTTTACATTATGTGTAATATGTAAGATAGGGGTGTATTTGTCTTTTTTTAAGACCTTCAATAATTTTACATCTTTTATGGTTCTTTACGAAGTTTTATTAAAAAACTATAAAACTGTGAAGCAAGTATATAAATTTAAATTTGAGGTTGTAGTGTTATAGTAGATTATACATTGCACGTAATATGTTTTTATTTGCCATTTATAGATGTTTTGTGTGATTTCACTTTTTCAGCATTATTGTCCGTTTGTTTTATAACGGTAAAATAGTGTAATTGTTTGTTTTGTTTCAAAGTTTATGACGTAAAATTAGTATAGTGAATGTTGTATGTTGCTGGCATAATATTCTTCAACCTAATTTACAGTCAAAAGCCATCCATTTGGTCATAAATAATAAATAATTTGGAATATTTTCCGTCCATTCATTACCACTGATTTTTTTGTTTAGTTTGATTTAAAACCACTTGATAAATATTCTATTGCTCGCACCAATCAATTTTAGGTCCACTGTGGTATTCCTTATTCGCTAGGAATCCGAAATCACTGGCCTTATCTTATTGCTTTCCAAGAACTTGCACACGGAGAGCGCATTCGGTGGTAAGTCAATCATTGGATTTAACAGTTTCTGACTTTAGTAACCACCAAACCTAACCTAACCGTATTTGCAGAAAAAACAGTAGTGGTAGTGAAGTAACACTAAAAGTAGTAGTAGTGAATTAATGGAAAAATTACTTAATTTAAACTATTTCAATCAGAAAATATTTTGTTCGTATAGTAAATCCAATTCTACTAGTTCAAAATATGATGACGGTTCATTTACGCTATTTGGAATTATCGATAGTAATTGCTATTAGTATGATATTCTATTGCATATGAACATATTGAAACTATCAACTATTACTAACAATTTAGATTACCATTTACAATATCTGTACGTAATTCTCTTTGCTTGTTGGAGCGGGAATCACTGGTTATATTGTTGTATTACCAGATGTTGTTAGCTGATGTTACTTTTAATATTACTTAATTAAGTTACATATTATTATGTTTAATATTATAGATAGTTCTTGGTTTACCTTTTTTTTGTTGATACATGAATAAAGTTAAAGTTAGTTTACTCTCTATGTGTATTTTCACTCTATGTAGTTTTCACATTGTGTAGTTTTGAATTTGAAGTATTGTAGTCTTAATAATTGTTAATCTTCATAATTGTACATATTTACACAATATTTTTCATTTATTACACGTCTGTTATTGTATTTATTTATTGTATTTTTTTTTTTTTTTGTATTTTTATGTTAGTGTAACTATGGGTCCACTATGTCAGAGAGTGGATGTTGTGTTGTGTAAGGGAGAGAACTGAGTAGAAGGCTTGTCAATCAGCTGATAATCAAACCAATACTACGTGGTTGGAATTACACGTATAATCTGTATGTCCAATAGTTGTCCTGGCTATTGGAATATTAATAATTGGCCCTTTACGAGCTCAAGTCAAACTCATTAGTGACGAAACTGTGTAGTTCGTCATACACAAAATACGCACAACGGTTAGTCCAGTGGATACTTGATGATTAGTTTGAATTAATTATTCATGTATCATATTATAATCATCATGTATGTATCCATTTTTGGATAAGTATTATTAATGCTAGTATTATTTTTCGTAACTCAAATTTCCTTCATCAACAAACAGGCATCAACATTTTTCCATAAATACATTGACTAGCTCCCTGATTCTCCCTCCAATACCTCCTAACAATGATATTGGACTCAATAACTGCTCATATTCTTTCAACAGACTTAACATTAAAAAGAAAATTTAACAACACCACAACAACAATTATTTTTCATATGATGAAATATTTACTTCCAAATATTTCAAAATATGTATTGATGCAAAACATGGATTTCTATTGGTAGAGAACGTGAACGAGGGTTATAAGATGTCAGGATTTGAGTTTCTCCCTTCCCCATTATTTGGTTTGATTGGGGAACGGAACCAAATAATGATGATAGGGAACGCACATTTAGAAATAGGCTGAATAAGGTAAAAAGAAAAACGGTGACTTAAAAAAGCTTCAATAAATGTTGTTATTGATATGAATCCAAAAATATAAAACTCCTGTGGAATAATTCATGTATTACTTAATAATATGTCATATATTTCATTATATAAATGCAAGTTTTTTTCATGAACTGACATTAGACGTAAAAATTCATTGCCGCACTTTGTGTTTTTTTTTATTATTAATTATTCATTTTTATATTAATTCAATTAGATAATTCATATTAAATATGTTCTATTTCTCTATAATTACATAACATTTGAATATGTTTAACGTAATGATATAAATTTATTGCCACTAACCAGCTCAATGTATCCTGTGATATTGCAAAGGATTTGCAGGATAAGCTTAGGACAAAAAGGTCACGGTGATTAAATTACCAGTGATCGTATATTGCAAATTTTTATATTTCTGCCTTTCTAGCTTAGAATGAAACCCTGACGAGTTCATTTTATTTTTTCAATATAAATTAAATCGTATGATACAATGTAAATATCTTTTATGGAATAGAACATTGCATAGTTTTAATTTATATTTGGAATTGTAATTATGAGTAAAAATGAATTTTATTAAAAAATAAGAGCTTTAAGTTGAAAAACAAATAAGCCATTTATAATATAATATTTTTCGTAATAAAATCAACTGTAATTAATCTCTTTGCTAAACAAAAAAAATTTGTTTTAAGACGTTTAAAATACTTGGTAACATATATATTTTTTAATCTACAGCTTTTAAAATTGTTCAGATTATTATTTATGGATATATATATATATATATATATATATATATATTATTGTATTTTTGAAAGAATAAGGTGTTTTGTTGTTTTTATTTTAGGTTAGGTGTAGGACAGGATAGACTAGTACTGATCTCACTGTATGTAAACATTTATATTGTGTGTTTCGGTAAAGGCATTTCTAGTTCCATGAATATAAAATTTGTTTATGTTTCATAAGTAAAACTGAAAATATGAGAAAACTAATGTACAATCTCCACAGTGCACATCTCAACGCTGTTTACACGCAATCATTTTACAAGATTATGCAGAATGTTATGAGCATTGTTTATACTTTGTCTTTTATTATTATTATTATTATTATTATTATTATTATTATTATTATTACCATCCTAACTGTTTACGGCCTCTTGTTTTAACACTCTCTGGGTATGAGCTAACCTACTTTTAGTAATATTGTAATTTTCATTGTACACTTAAGGAATTTCCATACAACATATATTGTTCTTGTTGTGCTGTTGGCCAAGCAGTGTAACGTGTCACAACGTAGAGATGAACATAGCAGAGTTTCGAGCCCTGGCCTTGACTAACATTTTTATCGTATTAGAAATATTACTGTAGCAACAGATAAAACTTAATATTTAACCACTTCTGAAAATAAAAAAGAATAAAATACTTATGTTTTACACTGCAACTAGGGGAAAACCGTTCACGACTCACGTGCCAAACTTATCAAATGCTACACAAATAAAAGGAATCTAAACCTCACTTAAGTCTTTAGTGTTTTGTTTTAATCTGATAAAATGGTACGTCATGAACAAAAACTATAATATAGTTTTGAAGAATTGTTTAAATAGTTTGAAACGCCACTTCCGTGTCTTAGTAGGTCCTACAACATTACAAGTTTTAGTTAAAATTTTTTATTTATAGTAAAATTTTACTCGCCTGTTTACCTGCATGCCTGTGCTAGAATTTTATTCAACGAGTTAACTTCTTAACATTAGCTAATTTTGGATTTGAACTTTGGAAGATACCCTCCGCAATCATAAGCTCTAGTCACTGAGCTAACATGGTGGAATTTTTTTTATGTGGTCAGAGTCCATGAACATTCATATATCTTTTAATCATTTGGATTCAATTGACAAATACTTGTAGTTTGATACCACAATGAGGCGTTTAATGTTACGTTCTACCTGGTTTTTGTTTTTTAGGAAGTTTGTTTGCTTTTTGATGACAAATTACAATTCATAAAAAATTCTGTTCATATTGTAATATATTCAAAATAGTTATTATAAGTAAGAACATTATTAAGTATTTTAAATGTTATTTTAATCTGTTACATAAAGATATATAAGGTTTCCATCTCATAGATATTTAGTAGGAAAATACCCAACTTTTATGTGAATAAAATCGGCGTTTTCTAATTTCAAGTTATGAAAAATGTTAGTCTAAAATTCCAAATAATTTGTAAGATGAAAGCTCAAGAAATATTATAATCAAAAGATATAAAAAAAATCTATTTATATAATTTTACAAAAGAATGTACATGGGAAAATGTTTTGTTTGTGCGTTTATTTTTCGCAATTTTGTTAATAATAAAAAAGTAACCTTTTGTGAATTTTTCTCAAGGTTTCTGGCCAAAAGCTTCAATTCAGGTATGCACATGTTCGATGTTAGGACCCTGGAAGTGTGTCAAAATTTATTGTTATCCAGTAACTACATCGATCTTCATAAAAGAGTAATAATAATTTAATTTTTATTGCATTTAAATATATCCCATAGTAAAACAACTATCACAACAAATGTATTATTACATATATTACTCAATATCTGTAATTTGTTGAGTAATACATGTATTTAGCATCCAAGAGACGCCAGCAAGGGAAATTTTAGTATATAACATATCATCATGGTTTAATAAATTGTATAGAGACAAGAGATATTATGTCTAGGAGTGCACGTTTGACTGAAGTGGGGCTTCATCCCTCTTAAACAGCTCTTAAACAACTCTGGTTAACCAAAGCTTGACGTGAAGAGTATACCAGAGCGTTCTGATACAATCACAAGGGCCCTTCACTAAATTATGTCTAAGATACACCTCATGACAATAACGATTAAATCAAATATAGTGATACCTCTACATTTTATGCCTTTTTTGTAAGAATGATTATATTACAATAAGATTTCTTGGGAATATATATTTCCAAATAATTCTTACATTGGGTTAAATTTAAATTAATATATTATCAAAATAAAATTTACAAAAAAATCAAATCGCAACCAACAACCCACATATCTAACTAAATATTTTCCATTCATTATGTCCAATTTCCCACATATAAAAAGATCAGCCATACTCTCGTTCACATCTTACTCCAAACAATGCTAACTCAAAGTAAAATATTTAAAATAATTAAGAATGTTCTAAATTATATTAATTTTCTGAATAGTGTGTACAGATAGTATTATGCATTTATGATTTATATTTATATTATCTAAATTTCTGTAAAAAGGTTCGTATTGTATCTTAAAAGATTTGTGTTTTTAAATTAAAAAATAAAGTAATGAATCCCAAGGACATAATAGTGCTATTACATAACCTCCAATTCACAATGCTTACTTCAATTATTAGCCTTAACAAAATAAAAAGTAAGGTTAATTTATTCACGTAACATTTTATGGGTATATATTCACGTTGTGGCCATTAGAATATATATACATGTTTCTATTGCCATAAATATATATTTGATTAAATAAATAGCATAAATACCGAATAAGTATTTAACGCTCTTATATATTGTATACAATATTAAAACTGCAATTTTTTGTTATAATCAAAACTGATGCATATAGAATGTAAAAAAGCTTATGCTAAGGTTTAATCGATATATTGCTTAATCTTATAAAACATGAAACTTCATTATAATATGCTATCTTGCTGTTTTTTTAAATAGTAACTGGATGGTCATAGCTCCTAATATTTTTGCATAATCTTATAACTTTGACGGTAGCTTGGTGAACATATAAAAACGTTTTAGTATTATTTTGATTAAATATCACTAAATTTAACCATTTTTAAGGCCAGACAATTTTGAATTGGTATTTTTGAATTGAAGGCTAAGGTACTATTCAGCGTCAAAGTATGTTGTAGTTAAAAAATTTTATTGAACTACTGAAGGCGTTTACTAACGTACACTCATAAACTTGCTCATATTTACACTTTACAATAATTACTTAATGCACTATAAACAAACAATCACTCCCAAAATCATTCTAAAAAAATAACCATATATGAAGATCAGGACAACATACGTTACTAGTATAAAACTGAACAGCCGATGGTACATAAATAAATTTATCGAGGTTAAGAAAATTATATACAAATTTTTCAACTATATCTAGCTCGTAGGTTTGCTTACACGTACCTGCAGTAAGATGGCATAATAACAAACTAGACAAACCAAAAACACCTGCCTGATGCCTATTCCAGCCAGTGGTCTTAAAATGGTTTAAATGTGTTTTAATTTCTGCAAATACATGATTAACTAACAACATAAAATATTATACTAAAGTTTCTATTCTAGTCGAAATATCCTAAATTCACTAAATTCAATCATAGCTATTTGAATATTCCAACTTTTTACGTTACTTCACTAGTGCTACTTTTTACGTTACTTCACTAGTACTACTTTTTACGTTATTTCACTAGCACTACTTTTTACGTTAATTCACTAGTACTGTATTTTACGTACTTTACTAGTACTACTCTCTACGTTAATTCACTAGTACTACATTTTAAGTTATTTCACTAGTACTACTTTTTACGTTAATTCAATAATACTACTTTTTATGTTACTTCACTAGTACTACTTTTTACGTTACTTCACTAGTACTAATTTTTACGTTACTTCACTAGTCCTACTTTTTACCTTACTTCACTAGTATTACTTTTTTATTGCACATACAGTAAGGTTAGTTAAGGTTAGGTTAGGTGGCTAGTAAAGTTGATCGCAAAATGGTATATCCACTGATTGACTAACCGCCGAATGCGCTCTCCGTGTGTAAGTTCTTGGAGAGGGATAAGATAAGGACAGTGATATCGGATTCCTAGTGGATAACAAATACCGTATTGGACGTAAAAATGATTGGGGAACAGTTTTTAGAACAATACAATTGAATAGGTATCAATTGGTAGTGGATTTACAGAAACAAAAATAAAGTGGTAGAGAATTAGTGGAAAAGTTCCGAATATTTCAAATCAAATTGATCAATAAAATTATTAATTAATAAAAGATTGAAAAGCAAGAGCAATTTTTATTCGTATAATTGATATTCAGGACATAAATAAACTATAACATTTAATCTAGTAAAATACAGTAAACAAATGATATTTTGTAGGCTGATGAAAAAGTAAAATGTTGTATACAATTTGATTTTTATAATTAAGGTTACTATTCCCTATAAAAGATAACAATGTTTTCTGTAAGTTTGAAACACTATTTTTTAATTATTCTAAATTAATTGCTTTATTTATATTAATTTTAATTTTGATAATTTTCCATTCCTTAAATAGCCAAGTAATATGTTAGACGTACAAATAATTATTTAAACGTTACCAGTGAAAGCATGGTATATTTGAGACGCTGGTGATAGTATTAATGGAAAACAAGCCAATGATTAATGTTCCTTAGTTTTTATCTCTTGAAGAACTTCTCTTCCAGCATCCTTTCTTGTAGACAACAGGAATGTTAAAAAAAGTTTTTAGTCTTCTTCAAAGTCCAATTAGTACTTGGGGGGGGGGATTGTTACATTTTGTCTTTTACAGATCTTTGTTTTGTCATATTATAGAAAGTTCGAATAGCCAATAATAAACTGTTGCAAGTACATTATAGGTTTTTTTTACTTTATATGGAATAGGAATACCACAAAAAATTTCAGAAAAGTTGGGACAATTAGTTTTACGTGTGATTTAATCTAGTAAATGTAGTTATTAGTAGTATTAACTATATATTTTTATATAAGAATGTTCATTTTATGCACGTTAATCTTCAGTAATATTGATATCTCATGTACATGTATTAGAGGATGTCATAAGATATTTTAAAAAGAATTATATTGGATTAATTTAAATCTTTATTTTTGTAGGAAATAACAGTGAGCTAAATAATCAATGATCAAATTTGTATTACAATACTTCTGTAATGATTTGTAAGAGATAAGCGTCGTACTTCACACTGATTGAATATAGTACTTTATTAAGAAGTATTTTATCATTTATTACCACCTACGCGTAATAGCAGTGGGCTATTTAATTTCATAAATAACAACTTTAAGATTGATCAATAAATATCCCACTTTAAAATAGTCTGGTACTTCTAATTTAGATTAAATATAAAATTACCTTGCTATGTCATGCAACTGAAAATGTATTTATATGTTGACGGATTGAAGCTATAAAGAAAACTTCTCAGGAAATCCCTGGAAATCAAACAGGGTTAATTAATATTTTTATATTTGCTATTAATATTGTCAATTTATCTTAAAAGAAAAAAAAACTTCATCGTATTTACCTTAACACAAGGGTTACAATATATCCGTACAATAATACTAATCACATCCTTCAATGATACACATTTTAAAACCTTATGTTTCCCTCTCTCATTGTACATAACTTATTATTAGTAAATTTTTAGATTAATTTTAAGTAGAAACATGACTAAACAGTTATAACAAAGAGTATATTTAGAAATAAAATCGCGCAAAAATCAACCAAATTTAAGTTTAATTGTGAACAGTTTTTTTATTTTTATTTAAAATGGTTATATTAAATTTTACAAACACAACAAAAAAATTATTTGTTTAAAAAGTTATAAGCATGATACTTCCTTTTAAATGATTATGTTGATTAAGAATTTATTCATTAATTTTTTCATTAAAATTAATTAGAAGGCAATAACCAATGACATTATTTTAAATATACAATTTTAACAACCTAAATTTTAACGACATTAGCAACGAATGACCTTGGATTCTTGGGTAATATTAAGTATGTAAATGTAGTTCAAGCCTGTTTCTTGGCTTTGTAAGTGGTAAATACTAATTACAACAACCAGTCCCTTCAGTACTTTTACCACTTTTACTTTTATTTCATCCATTTGTTCGAACTAATAAGAGCTATCAATTAATAATATTGGCCTTAAATAATTAATAAACAGAACGTAAAAGTGTGTATTTATTAACTTTGTATCCATATATATAAATAATTGACATATTTGTTACCAATTAGCATATACTCAGGAATATACATTCGGAAAAACACATTTTATATTGAGAGGAAAAATCATATATTTTTATAACGATATGAAAACGATACTATATCACATAAAACATTGCTAGCACTGTATTCTGTATATTAGTCATTATTGAAATTTTATAAGGTGGACGTTTTCCGTTTATTCCCTATCACTACTATTTCCGTTACTTCACAACCACTACTTTTTTATTGGAATTACGGTTGGGTTAGTTAGTCTGGTTAGGTTATGTTAGGTGGTTACTAAAGTTGATTACAACCTGGTAAATCCAATGATTGACTTACCGATGAATGCGGTCTCCATGTGTAAGTTCTTGGAGAGCGATAAGATAAGGCCAGCGATATCGGTTTCCTAGCGAATAAGGAATACTAAAGTGGATGTAAAAATAATTGGGGAACGGTTTGTAGAGCAATAGCATATTTAGCAAGCAGTAGTGAATTAACGGAAAAAAAATTAGTGGTAGTGTAATTACGTAAAAGACCCGATATGGCTTTAAAAAAACTTAAATCTATAAATCATAAGTCACGTCGTATAAAAAACCTGAGGGCTAGGGGTCCGATTTTCACAAATAAGATGAATTTGGAATGAGTATATATTATTGCTACGTAAGTTTTTGTTAGGTAAGTTAACATTTTATAGCTTGTCCAAATTAATTTATAATTTGTATAGCAAAATTTATTTAATATACACATTCACCGTAAAAGAAAAACATTAAATGTACAATATTGTTTATAGTAACAAAACGTGTTTTCAACTTTAAAAAAATTAGTTTTCTTTGACTGAAAGCAACCTCCCCTATAATATAAGCTCTTTTTATCACTATTTCAATATTGACATAATTTCAGAGGCGTCTATGTAGTTGTCTACTTCGGTGGTGTATCGTCCACTAACTTTCTCTATAAGGTGTTGCAAAATAATTTTATTTCTCTATAATGTGTTGCAAAAATATCCATAATTATTATAGATATATTTGAAATTTTTTTCGGTTACTTTATTTAATAAACTACTTACTTTAAACACTATTAACTATCTTATTAAATCAATAGTAGACTATATTAATTTAATTTTAATGTTTGCTAACATTTTATTTTGGGTGCTTACTCTCCATATTTTTACACGACAGATTTGTTATTTAGCATTATGTCTTAAAGATTCGATCAAACAAAGAAATTCTCGTCAACAAACATAACGATGACAACACAAAGAGAACACAATAGTGTTTACAGGCCCTGCTTTTAACGCAGGTTTACCCACTATAGACATTCTTGTTGACAAGTGATTTCCTTTTTGGACTATACAAATAAAGTGACTCCTTATTTTAATATGTATTATGAGGTATTTTTTTCTAATAACCCTTCATAATTAGTCGTCCCCAATACTTTAATGAAGGCAGCTCTCTAAATATAAGATAAAACAAAATGTCAGAGTTAGGAAAGTATCAACCTATTTTGTATATTGATGTGTAAAGTTTCTAGCATTCCTATTTTTTATTAATGGAACAAAATCTATGTACTTAATTTACGTTTTAGAAGCACATGAGTCAAACACATGAAAAGTATTATTATTTAACGAGGAAACTATTGGAAACAATATTTCCTCATTATTTAATGAAGAATGATTGTTGATTCTTATTTTAAGATAACAGATGTTATCTGAAGATAAAAAATTGAGCAAAACAAAAAAATTTAATGTGTGTCTGTTCTCAAGGGGTCTTTGCAGATTTTTAAGGAAATAAATTATTCTTATTCTATGATCTATTTTTAGGAGATATTTGATGCTATTTGAATGATTAAAAATCAAATTCGATGAATCAAAATCATTAGACGTGTTGAGCAAACACTGGAATGTATTTATTAATGTTAAAACTATTAAAAATAACATTTAATGATTTTTTGAGGTATGTCGATAAATGTTTTAAAAATTCTGAGCCTTAGTAGTTAAGACCCAATGGGAAAAGAAAGTTATAATTTTCAGATAAGAATTTACAGACAACATAGAAAACAATTTTTCTTAAAAACATTGTCAACATTGTTTCTCTTAAATACGACTATTTTATTATGTATATTCTTCCAGGATCTATTAATCTTATTTTTTAGTTGTGTTTGAAATATTATATTAAATAGTTTTACGTACTCTTAAATAACCATTGAACACAATTAAAGTCATTCTCAACAACCTAAATTAGTCTGTAAAATTACTATAAATTATCAGAGGAGAGATAGTATATTTGTAAACATTTTTGGAAATACCAAAATATATCATCTGGTACTACATTGCTCAGTTACCTACTTATGAGTTAGACTGCTTACACCCGTACTTAGAAAGCACTTATTTTATTTGTAGTATTTAGCCAAATGGTAACAAATAATCAAAGATAATTACACATGGTTAGTAATTACTTTTTAAGTTATTACTATTTTTTTTACTTAAAGAACACTTTTAAATATTTTATTCATTATTTATGTAACATATTTAACTGTTCGAGCTTTGTTGTCAAATGAATATTCGTAAAATAACTATCTTCGTCCATAAAAAGCAGTAATTATAATAAATTTAAATAGGTGAGAAATTATGTTTCCTGGATGGGTTCTCCTCTTGACCGGGTTTTAATTTTTTAATTAAATAAAAATACCTTTGAAATTAGGTAAAGTTAAAGGTGGGCTTAAATTTAACAAATTTAAGAAGATCCACACATCCCTTTTCATGGTTACGCAAACAACAAAGACATATTTTACTAAACTTTAAATAATGAAATATATTCTTCTAATAATGTACAATATTGGAGCAGATAACAAACTCACAATAAAAATAACCACTCTTCCCAGTATATGTGGCTAGCTAACACAATCATACACTTTATAATAAATAAATTACATGATATTTGAGTCCAGATCTTTACAGTTACGACCTTCTTCTGTGTCACTGTACAGTCTTGTGGTCACAACCATTATATACTTGCAACATTCACTGACTAAATCAAACAACATTGTAAAACAAGTAATGTATGAAAAATAATATTTCTCTTTGTCTTTAAATAATAAACATAATAAACATCAATATTAAAATACTACAAGAATGTTAAAACGAAGTTTACAAATAAAAAATATATGTTATTGATGGAACACCCCAATCCTTTAAAATTTCACAAAACTTATTTATATTGTTGGAAGCTTTAATATGAATAGGTAAGTGATTAAGAAGATTTAATTCCGTAAAAAAATACTGTTTATAAAAATATACTATTTGTTCACTTTAGGTTTCATAAATAGTCTTTGACTACTAGGCTACTCCTACTTTCATAATAGCATACATCCCTTGTTACCACTCCTGAAGTAAATTAATCTTAGTGTTTTAAAAATAAAAAAAATTATAAGGATTGTATTTAATGTTGTTAGGAATTATAAGGTTAGTATTTTAAGCTGTGAAATATATCAATACAAAGTTTCTTTACATTTCTTTTGACAGTTATTGAAACATTGTTTATTATATAATATAATTCGTCTAAGAATAAGTCAAATAATATTTCAATATAAATACGTGTTCTTATATGTAATATATGGTGAACACATAAAACGATTTATTCTGACAATGATTACTATTAGGGGTTTTGAAATGCTAGACTTTTAACGTGTAACCAGGTATGTTTTATATGGCTAGGTAGATAAACCGTTTTACGAAAATACAAGGCCATAACGTCTTTACACAGAAACTTCAACTGCAATAACAGTTAGAGATGAAAGAGTGTTTTACCTTATATCATAATTACTTTATGTTCCAGCTACTAATAATTGAAACATGTTAACTGTATGAAGTGTTCCAAGATTTTTCAAAAACATATATTTTTGAGAAGCAGTTACCATTTCCGAGAGTGTAACAATGGATTCTGAAATACTTTAAGGATAAGTGGGGTTCAAATATAAGTGTAAGAAAAAGGCTATCGTTCCCATGTTTACTATCAATATAAATGTGGAATAACCTTCGTTTTATGTATTAAAAATAAATATAAGTTTTGTATACTGCTTTATATTCTATTTAATTCGATATTACACTATATTGACGCTCAGGGTTAAATATGAAAACATTGAGTCTTAATGAAAAGGTGTACGGGAATTATGTAGTTTCTTTACGCTTCACCACTCTTGACATTTTTTTCATCATTAGGCGTAATTAAGTTTATATTTTCTGGGAAAACACTACTGATTCCTTGGAAAAGGATCCAATTAATTTAATTGTTCCTGTTACATTTCCATTAATTTTTATAGTTAAATTTTTAATATGAAGGACTTTTTTATACTGATCACAACTTTGAAGACTATTTTGGCCTACAACAATTATTTTTCGGGGTGTTGCGGAAAAAATAATTTCACGTCTAAATGCCTATATTCAAAATGGCAATAGGATCTATTACTAACCAAAACAAAATAAATAAATAAATCGCATATATTCGTGCCAGGTACCCGATTTCAACTCAAATTACGAATTTTTCTTCAGTAAATGGAAGTCATGATAAGTTAGGTTTTATAAAAACAATATGATTTTTCACACTAACAAAACAATTATAATAAATAACAAATTATATATTAGTGATTAGCATAGTAAAATATGTAAATGAAAAAAATATATAAAAATAAACTTAAAAAAGTTTTCAATTAAAAACTAGTTTTTTAGGTTTTCCTGAAAAAATTACTATTATACTATTTAAATGTACCTCCATCTAAATTAGTAAATTTTCATATTTCAACTTATTTTCCACAAGAAATCGCATTTTTTGAATCGTCTAAAACTGTATAATTATTACTCTATGACAATATGACATTTATGACATCATCTTACTGTTAGCTAAAGGCCTGATTGGTTGAGCGGTTCATTATATGATAGGCACATATCGTAAACTGTCTCGTAAACTGAGTGGTCTGACAGCACTTGGAATTGATTGGTTTAACAATACTGTCATCTGATTGGCCACGTCGCCCTATGATCTGGCTTCGTGCTATATACGGTTTATGTGTTATATGTTGTGTGAGTCGTTGATTGTTATGCATAGTATAAATGATGTCCATTGCATGTATCTTATCAATGGAGTGTATAGTGTCTGTAGAATATATTGTATTTATGGAAAATATTGTATAATTATTTATTTACCCAGGGTACACAAATATTTTTTCATGGTATAAACAATAAACTTGATGGATACATGTATAATAATATGGATACATACTAATGATAACAACTATAAGGCATGCAGGATGTGAACTAAGAAGATTTACAACCATTAACCTTACAATAATGTAGAACCGTTACACTACAATAGTAATAAAAATATAAATAACCCAACGTATAGTAATGCATATAACTATGTAATTATATAGGATGGTACATATTTAAGTGTTAATAATATGAACAATTAATTGCAAGTCTCTTAAACTCTAATAATATATTTTTTAAATCTTCATATTACTGTATAAAGCAGTCAAATAAAAAATACATAATAATAAATAATTAACAAAATAATAAAATCAACGCACTCTAAGAATGGGATAATTGCATACAACAACCAAGATCATATATTATATTAATTAATTTAAATTATATTTAATTGTACACTGTGAGAGTAGAGTTAATGTATCCTTATTTGAAATAAGTGTTCTCATCTGTATATTTGACAGTAACAAATTATTTATTTTTTGCCTAGCTGGTATTTCAATCCTTTTTAATTTCCTTATTTATTCTGTTCGTGTCCCTTAATCATTCTTTCGTCTTATTTGGAATATGTAACAACAAATCTTCAAACGTACAAAAATATTGAGTAGGTCAACGATATCTTACTGTAATTAAATAATACTATGTACAGATAGTTTTTTAATTAGCATAATACGTGTTGGTACATATACAGTACGAGTAAACGTCACACAACACAAATATATTACAATATAAGCACAAAATGCACAAACATACAAATATATTACAATACAAGTACAAAATGCACAAATATGGTGATCGATTTCGGTGAACCACGCTCACCTTCCAAAGACCAGAGAGATTCACAAAAGAATCTCTCTGGTCTGTGGAAGGTGAGCGTGGTTCACCGAAATTGATCACCATAATATTTGTGCATTTTGTACTTATATTTTAATAAATTTGTGTTTTGTGATGCTTACTTGTACTGTATATGTAAAGATTTCTAAGATATGCAATTCTCAAATTTAAGGGAGATAACAGTGAAGTATAATTGAAACATTAAAACGCCGGTTGTCAAGATATCAGTGAATATGAGGGAAAAATTATTGTGATGATCATTTATTGGCAATGGATCTGTTTCACTTAATTAATATAGCTTTCTGCAGGAAGGAAACAGTTTTGTCAAAGTAAATTCTTTAAATTTATCTATTCGAATCAAAGCACGTCATGGACAACACTTTGCTTTATTCCAAGGCAACTTCCGATAATACTTTACTGAATACACACTTACCATGTATATGTGTGTTCGATAAATTGATATTTGAAGTCAGGAAAGTTTAAGCACCAAAATGGCTACTAGTTTTGAACTTCGAATGAATTTTAAAAACCTTCCCTCTTGAATACGTAAAACATAAGACATCCTTCAACTTCGGAGGATAAGTAGTTCTTAAAAGATAGTGGTATTTGGCTGTTATATATTATGATGGTAAAAAGAAAACTTATTGATAATTTTAAGACACATTTAACACATTATCAGCTAATTCAATCCACATTGGCATTACTTAGGCTAAACAATCTCTATAGAGCACAAATATTTGAGAGATTTCTTGACTGGGACGTAAGGAAGCTAATATAAACTGATTAACTTAAGTAACAAATTATTGATTTCGTGTTTTTATTTCAATGATAAATGCTTGGAATTTAATTGAAAGTTTTATATTTTTGGATATATACAATAACTATATACAATAATATACAATAATATCCATATATGGATATATATATAGATAATAACTATATACAAATTATTTAAAGGACCTACTCATGGATATATTATATGTATTGATAGCTACTAAAGATTCTTATATGATATTCAAATTTACTAAAGGTTTTCATAGTTTATGTTGTAAAATGTTAGTAAAATTAATAAATAAAATTAATAATATTGATATATTATTCATTTTAATAAATTGAAATAGATTAAATTGAATTTTTATTTTCTCAAATAAAGTGACCATTAAACTGTTATGTATACTTATAAAAATGTGGTTATTAGGAATTTTGTTGTCTGCGTTTTTGTCGGTTCAACATTATTATATTAAACAACCTAATACAACTCAAACTTTTAAAATTGATTTCCAAATTCTTTAAATAAAAGTTTATCAAACGAAATACATCAAAGTGTTTTCAATGACATGATTAAATTGGATTTGTGACTCTGCCGATAGCAGACTTTGTAGCTTCTTTGCGATTTTAAAAGTGAATAAATTGGTCGTGAAATGATTCCTTAAAAGACTATTTCCAAGTCTTTAGCTGACCTATTCAAATGATATCCATTTCTGAATGTTTTCAAAAATTGTTAGTTCTTTTTATGTAGGTGGCTTTTTCATATGTCTTTAATGTGAGTGTTAGTGCAATTGAGAAAACTACATATCCACAACATCCAAAACCATATTATTATAACCACAACATAATAACAACATAAAATCAAAGTAAATTTAGATGATAATTAATTGGTGACTTTATATGTACTATCAAACTTTCTTCTTTAAATATATCTTCCTTTATTTTTTTTTTAATTAAATTTCAATGATATTTGTTATGATGGAAAATAAAATATCTTTAACTAAACGTTATTTAAAGGTACAA
This sequence comes from Stictocephala bisonia, assembly GCA_035578905.1. Classification (NCBI taxonomy): domain Eukaryota; kingdom Metazoa; phylum Arthropoda; class Insecta; order Hemiptera; family Membracidae; genus Stictocephala; species Stictocephala bisonia. The sequence goes on from JAQJVL010001572.1 coordinate 122,890, forward strand.
ATATTAAATAACAAATTAAACTTTATACTTTCTTGTAATATACGAGTACATTCAATCTACTATGCAGTGTATGTAAAGAAATCATACAGTTACGTATTTTTAGAATTATTTACGATATACAGTATTTAATTATATTTTAATAATCAAAATACTGTGTAAGGCCACATATAGTTCATTAATAGTATATAACATTATTTATTACAAAGATTGACTATAAAAAATAACAACAAACAGTTGGAGTAAAGTAGTTTAAAATAGTTGACTAAAAATAATTTTATTTACATATTTTTACTATTGCTGAGTTAGAATTTTGCAAATTGTTTACTATTATTCTTACTTAAGTACATGGCTAACAACATAATAATAGTTTTAATAAAACTTATTAACAATTGTTATAACAGTAAACTTCTGATCCTTACAGAGGATTAAAATTAAATTAAAACAGATTCAATTAAAACAGATTCAACAAAAATTCAACAGGATATGCCGAACTTTTGAATAGTTTATCAGATTTATATATATTTATATACTATATCAAACACTGTGAGATTATTTATTTTAAAATATATTGAAGGCATTTATTTTAAAATTACATTTAATTGTATATCTTTTTGCTCTACCTCACCTCCTTCACCTACAAGCTTTTCTCTAAAAAAATTTTACCTCTGTTAATTTCTTGCACGGTTTTTATAGTATATTAAGGATAAAAACTATGAATATTTTATATATTATCGTAAAAATGATACTCAATTTATTCAACAATAAGTAGGTTTATGTGCTTTTTAAATTTTATACTACTTAATTATTACTAACTATTTATGGCATGAACAAAGTTATTGCTACAAATATTATGTAGAAAATATGCATTTTAAAATATTATGTGGTTCTGATATCAGTTAAAATAGGTTGTTAAATATTTTTTTTATTTAAACCTATACATTGTATTATATATTCATTTAAACATCAAGTGATAAACTATAATAATTACAAATAATATTAATATTTATCTCTAACTATGTATAGTATTTATACAAAATAATACAAAAAATAATATAACATAAAATGTAGCAGATAAATAATGCAACATGAACAAGTTATCTTTTTTAATCTAAACTTCTTTAAAACAAAACATGGATTAATTCATTAATATCAGTTGATAAAGTTGCAAAGTTGAGATGTTAATGAACGGTATCTAAAAATATCAATAAGTGTGCCAATTATTTAACGACTAAAAAGTTTCTTTGCAGATAATATTCAATATCGTTTAGAAGAAGTTGGTCCCAATTAAACTTCGCAAATTAAAGAAAATTCTGTTTTTACTAGCTTGATTTGTTTTTATACTAAAATTAGTTTCATAATTTTTTAATGAGATCTATTTATTAAATGAAAAAAATGGTCTCATATTTTTTTAATTGTATTATACATAATATAATTAGTTCTTTCTTTATCACACTGAACAAAATGGTTTAAGTATATTTATTTATTTCTTAATGATAAAATTGTAGGTTTAAAATTTAGTATTTAAAAGTACTGATTTTAAAAAGGTAAAATTTGTTTGACTTTAACCTTTCTGTTTACAACTAGAACTTAAGCCCTATAGAGAGAATGCAAAATAAATAGTGTGTTATTGTATGTGATTTCTTCATATAAATATATGGTGATTGTTTTAGTAGAAATATATTGTTTAAGTTCGAAAGGAGTTGTAATTTGTTGAAAATTAGCTTTATTTGCATCTAGTATAGTACTTTATTTTTAGTAATTTGCAAAACTTATTTTAACACATTCTGCGTCAAAAAGTTTTAATTTATTTCGGATACAATAGATTTAATTTTTGTCATATGAAGTTTTAATAATGTTATAACACCTTTTTATCACTAAACATACTGTATAATAAGAAAATTGTATGAACAAAAAACAAATAAATATATTACCTAAACATAAATAATTTTACATTGAAATAAAACCCCTTCATTAACTTCATCCTCCTATTCATTATAATGAACCAAATACAAGCAGTGTGTTATATTCCTTTGCTCTATATCATTATGTTAATAGGAGAATAAAAGATAATTAATTGTCATTCTCAAGTTCCAGTCGTAATATACTGTTATCAACCATACATAACTTCATGGAACAACTAAAACACAACATTGTTATAGGAAACAATCGTTTTTATTGAAAAGATAAAGCTGTCCGATAAAGCTTTAGGACAATTCCCTCTTAATGTCTAGACTATATTGAGAACATGACAGTTGTTTTCAGGGGAGTCCGAAACCCACAAGAAGACAATAATAACTGTATGTCACATAAGTTTAAAACTATTTTATATAACTTATTACATTGGTTTTAATTGAAACGTCAGCTCTTTTTTAGTGTCCTCCGAGAATGTTTATCAATAAAAAAGAAAATAAATATTTAAAAATTTTTTTTAACTTTAAAAAAATATTAATATAAAATATTGTAAATCGACTTTGGCTCACAGTTTCTATAAAAGCTCTATTATTACGCGAGTATACTATACAAGAAATGTGTGACAACAATTTCATACCGATATTTCTAATGGTTTTTAATGTAAAGCGACATTAAAGTCAAAAATATGCAAGCTACGGAAAACTGAAAAAAACTAAATTTACTATGTACTACACAACTGTAATCACTTTTAATAGTGTCCAGCAGAGTAATTGGGGTTATCTAGAATATTATCTGCCTTATATATCTCTTCTAACTTCCTTTTCGCTACATTTATTACTTGACTGCCAAATTTTTTCTCCGTTTCAGAATTTGTATTTTCATCTTTCGAAACTCGGTCGAAATAAGACTATTCTTTTGACAACCATGACCTTATTGCACTCTTAAACCATTATAAATTCTTCTGGCCAAATTTTAGTTTCCTTTACTCTGTCAATCTCTAAATAAATTGATCTGTGATGAAGTAAGTCTTTAAGGAAGATTTTCAAACACGCTTTGAAGACACCTGCTAATGGCCTATGAGCAGTTTATGACTTTATTCAAATGATTTTGGAAATGGTATAATTGACATCTGTTTTTCCCTTGATAATAAATGTTTATAGTCTAGAAACATTAAAAAGCCTACATTTAGAGGGCAAGAGTACAGTAATCTTGTGTTAGTCAGTAGAACATACGGTTCTCACCATGTTTAACCATGTTCTATGAGAAGGCCATGGTAATATTCAAATGAGTTTTGGAATCGAAAGTTTTATAATTTAGAAATAATTGGAACCGTACTTTTTGAGGGTGCAACATTGGGAAATTTTCTGTGAATTAGTGGAATATTGGGTTTATCGCCATGTTCAGACATGTCTAATGAGCAGGAAATGGCTTTATTCAAATTAGTTATTAAATTATTTTATTAAACTTTATTACTTTTATAAATATCAAAGTTTAATTGTTTAGGAATATTTGCAAGCCTATTTTTAGAGGGCGCAATGTACTGTAATTGTTCCTAAATAAGAGGTATCTAAAATGTTTTAAAAAGATTCCTTACAAAATGAAGATTGATTTAAAAGTCCAAATTACTGTTTTTTACCGAAAAAAATGTGATTCTACTATAATATGTATCTTCTATTGTAATATATTTTTTACAATTACATAAAGCTACAATCTCCCAAATTCCAGTTACGTATATAATGTTAGATCCAATAACTAATTGATAGGAAATTTTTTCACCTATATTGACTATTAAAAATAGCTACCGGTTATGCTCACATGCATTAGATACAAAACTAGTTAGGTTAGTGACGACGCTAAACCAAATTTTATGATCTAGGTGGCTAGGCTGTGATAGGTAATAGCATATATAGATGGTTAAATGGGGAAACCATCTATGTAGGAGGGCAGACATAACAACACATCTAATGCAACTCAAGTATCTAGATTATGCACTATTTAGTTGTTCCCACTAGGCTTGTAGTTTACCTAAGCAAGTGAAATATTTTACAAAAACATATTGAATAAGAATATTATGTTTTCGGTATGTATTAGGAACAAAACAAGAGTGCTCATGGACAGCTATAATTGGGGCAAGGATAAATGTTCCTTATACGCAAAATAACACCAGTTTATGTAAGATATATTTTCAATGTACTATGACTACTTTAAATACAAAAACTTTGGACTTTGGGTCCTTTTTAACACGCTTCGTAAGAAAATTTCGTTTGTTTTTGATCTGTTATTCATCACTACACTAACAACAAGTGGACAAATAAAAGACATGGAAAAATATTTAACAATATTTCTTATCCATTTAAAATTGTCGTATGGGCTTTAAATACACGATATAAAAATTTATTTTATTCTATTTTGTTTTATATTTTATTTTCTTGCATCAAAACAGGTTATAAACCCAATAATATTGGGGCAGTACAAACACGTAATACATTAGTTATCTTGTGGGTAAAGTCAAAGTCTATTATCAGTTACGACAGGCAGTACACCACTAAAGACCTGAACTAGGTAAAACGACAGTCAGTACACCATACAAATGTACAAATATTATACTAATAATAAATACAATAAATAATAGAAAAACAATCCACACATGCGTATGGGCTACAATTTGAAATTAATTAATACTTTAACCAATATCTAATATATGATTAGCGCAACTATTCGTAATGTTTACATATATCTACTAATTTAATTTAAAATATTTTAAAAATATATTTAATATAGACAACAAACAATAAATAAAAATCCCTATAAAATAATTAATAAATAATTACTAACAAATATAATAATAAACAACAAATATAAATAATTAAATAAAAAATATAAAATGCTTACTCCAACATATACATAAAGAGCTTTTAAACGTATTAATAATAACACCACATCGATATAAAATCGTGGAACCTCTTGGAGTAGGTGGAGTTGAGCCCAGGTTACTTTTACAATTACTAAATGATTTGTCCACCGTCTATAGCTGTTTGACGTCTAAATGAAACTAATCTAGCTCTTTATCTACATTTTAGGTCAAGATATGTACTGAAGACTGATTCACTGACGGAATTTATTATATTTATTTAAATCATGAAAATGTGATAATAATACTATGAAACTCCATTTGAACAAGAAGAAATAAATTATTAAAGATATTTATAAAATAATAAAACTACTATAAATCTGTATTTTTATAAGTTTTTTACAATTCTTTGTGTACTGTACAAAGCTTAGATATAAGTAATATTTCTACATTTCTTAACTTGAAATAGGAGGAAAAATTATGAAAAATACTTGTTGACATCAACTGCACACAAAAACAAATCTTTCACCAAGTCTGCACATTGAATGGCACTGATGTGTGAATGTAATATAAATCAACATGATGAATACGAGTGATTTTCCTTGCATCAACGAAATGTAACTGCTTTGAAATATTCTCGATTCCCATAAACTTTGCTACATGCATAACTTATGGAAAACATATTTCTTCGCATTCAAAAATGTTGATTAATCATTACATATAATTTTAGACTGTATTTTTAAAAGAATAGTTTGGGAGATGTTTATAACATAACATTGTTTAAAGTAGTATAAGGTTTGAGGTTTTTTTTTTTCTTTTTTAATAAAATTATTGAAGCGTTTAATAGTTTCCCGAAACGAAGGTCTACCAGTTAACGTTACACTACGGCTTTAAAAAGCTGGATTAGTAAACTGCGTTCCGTTTAAGAGTACCTATGCATGAAAGATCGATGTTTTACCAAATAGGGCATTGAGGAACCTCAGTGGTACCCTCAAGGACACTCATCTACCATAGTTATAATAATTGTGTAACCTAGCCCCCTTTAATATTAAACCACAGTTAAGCACTACTTACAAAATGTCAAAGATCTCATTCACTCATATACTTTGTATCTCCTCATCTTTGAAGATATCACACAGTGGTTTAAGTCCAGTAACCTGTTATTTTATTTTGTTTTATATCTTATTTTCTGGTAACAAAACAGGTTATAAACCCAAATATATTGGGGCAGTACAAACATGTAATACATTAGTTATCTTCAAGTAGAAAACCTGCTGGTTCCAAAATTATCGCAAGATAATGGAAATAATAGCGTGATGCAGTAGAAAGCGTGGCTATTAGTTCGATGGGGGTCTGACGAGGGATCCCATCCTTGCACATATCCCAACTCCTCAGTCACTGGTGGTGATTGGGAAAGCACTTCAAGCCATTTTTACCTAGAATTATTGTTAGGGACTGTTTATAGTCCTAATGTCACTTGTTAAATAGACCTCCGTTAACTTTGTCCTAATAATTTAGGACAACATTATTAGTTATAAAATTATTTTAAATATTATGACCTAAAAGAATGAAATATACCGTCCTAAGAAAAGGAAAATGCGCAGGTGTGTAGATGCAACGATTGTTGTATAAGATAGAAATTCCCGTTGTGCACATAGAGTTTCAATTGAATTAATGTTTTAATTTGGACAGAAATCAGTTATTATCTTGTTTGACAGTTTAAATTTAAAATTGAATATTTAGCTGAAACTCTAACTCATATTTAGTAAAAACAAAATGTTCTCTATTCATGGTACAAAAAAAATACATTTTCATTTGTCATACAATGTAACAATAACGGACCTGTTTGATCTTGATAGTGGTCTGTAAACATCCCAAATTAAACTGATAACTCCAGGTTTTGGACACGATGTCAACGTCAATAACCTAACCATCCTCAGCTGATAGGATTAGGGATTTGAAGGACCCAATAAATGTTACATAGAGCTATCATGAGATTAATAAATTAAAATATTACTTATGTATGTATTCAATTTGTTTTCAAATTTACAAAAAAAAAAATAAATAAAAAAATACTTATATCAGCAATCAATCTTATTTTTTTCATTGAACTTTCTCTGCATCGAGTGCATAATACCTGCATTATATGTATTCACTTCATTTATATTATTGCAAAATATATTCGATTGAAATAAAAAACCGAGTAATCATACGTTTGTTATTGTCTTTCCGAATACCTTGGTGTAACCAAGGAGTAATAATAAAAATATTGCTGGTTTAAAATTGTTATCGAACTAGATGAGTTTTCAAAATATATATTAAAAAAAAATAGTTTACGCAAGACCAGAAAAATTAATATCTTTGAACTTTTCTAATGGGATCAGAATAATGATTTACTAAGATATCTATATATAATTTTACTAAAGCAACTTCAAATATATATAATCTTTATTCTAGCATGAAGCTCCTTATATCTGTTTTCTTATAAGCACTTGATCCTCTTATTTTCATCCCACTTGCTGTGGAGATAGTTCATATAGCTTGGGATACAGTGCTTATTTTCTTTTTAGAGTCTTTTTGCAATAAACTATTTTCCAACCAGTTTATTTTTCAAGATTATTACTGTTTGTATTTCTATGCTTAGAAAATATTGTACATATAAATTCATACTAACAAAATATTATCGTTTGATATTCATAGGAGGCGTTGTAAATAATAATTTAATGGTCATTTTACATAAAATAATTTTATTTTAACAAAAAAACTAAGAAGAATATTTTGAAATTATCTAGGCTGTGTATAGTTTAATCAAAAGTACGAGTATTTAATACTCGTATACAATCTACAAATAAAGATTGTAAGTTGAGTTGCATGTGATTCTTCTGAGATAAATAAGTCGTCTATTAACTTATGTTTAGTGGCAATAACTCGTATTTTAGCAGTGCGCTTAAGTCATTAATGAAGTAGAGCGCAAAAGAGCACCTACAGACATGTATTTGGTAAATATTTATCGTACATAAGATGCCAGTTTTATTATTGGTATTCGTAATAGCATGACATATTAAAAACCACTTCAAAAAGTGTCAAAAACGGAAATAAATAATGTACCAATGAATGAAATAGTTACAATAGTTATCTATAAATATAAAAGCAAAATACCAAGAATTGAACTGATCACAGTTTCCTAATAAATATAAGTTTTTGAATCATTAAACTAGGCATAAATATCTTATATAGGATTTAGATCAGGTTTAGGAAAGGGTTTTTATTTTTTTCCCAAAAGACCTAAAATAAAGTATATTTAAAATTAAGAAACCGGTCAGTCAAAATCTTCGTTACCGTTCACTATACGAATTAGAAAGATTATGATGATATAAATTTATTTTGTTTTGAAATAATCGTTCACTGTAAAGAAAACTATTGGAAAAAAAGAAAATATATGGTAGGAATTCAACAAAGGATGTGATGGTTAAATATATTGTATTCATTAGTCACAAAAATGAAAAATATATATGGTAGGGATTCCACAAAGGTTGCAGGGGTTACATATTGTGTATACATTAGTCCTAATAATGAAAAATATATGGTAGGGATTCTACAAAGGTTGCAGGGGTTAAATATTGTGTATACATTAGTCCTAATAATGAAAAATATATGGTAGGGATTCCACAAAGGTTGCAGGGGTTAAATATTGTGTATACATTAGTCCTAATAACGAAAAATATATGGTAGGGATTCTACAAATGTTGCAGGGGTTAAATATAGTGTATACAATAGTCCTAATAATGAAACATATATGGTAGGGATTCTACAAATGTTGCAGAGGTTAAATATTGTGTATACATTAGTCCTAATAACGAAAAATATATGGTAGGGATTCCACAAATGTTGCAGGGGTTAAATATAGTGTATACAATAATCCTAATAATGAAAAATATATGGTAGGGATTCCACAAATGTTGCAGGGGTTAAATATAGTGTATACAATAGTCCTAATAATGAAACATATATGGTAGGGATTCCACAAATGTTGCAGGGGTTAAATATAAAGTATACAATAGTCCTAATAATGAAAAATATATGGTAGGGATTCAACAAAGGTTGCAGGGGTTAAATATTGTGTATACATTAGTCCTAATAACGAAAAATATATGGTAGGGATTCTACAAATAATGCAGGGGTTAAATATAGTGTATACAATAGTCCTAATAAGGAAACATATATGGTAGGGATTCTACAAATGTTGCAGGGGTTAAATATTGTGTATACATTAGTCCTAATAACGAAAAATATATGGTAGGGATTCCACAAATGTTGCAGGGGTTAAATATAGTGTATACAATAATCCTAATAATGAAACATATATGGTAGGGATTCTACAAAGGTTGCAGGGGTTAAATATTGTGTATACATTAGTCCTAATAACGAAAAATATATGGTAGGGATTCTACAAATGTTGCAGGGGTTAAATATAGTGTATACAATAGTCCTAATAATGAAACATATATAATAGGGATTCCACAAATGTTGCAGGGGTTAAATATAGTGTATACAATAGTCCTAATAATGAAACATATATGGTAGGGATTCTACAAAGGTTGCAGGCGTTAAATATTGTGTATACATTAGTCCTAATAATGAAACATATATGGTAGGGATCCCACAAATGTTGCAGGGGTTAAATATTGTGTATACATTAGTCCTAATAACGAAAAATATATGGTAGGGATTCTACAAATGTTGCAGGGGTTAAATATTGTGTATACATTAGTCCTAATAACGAAAAATATATGGTAGGGATTCTACAAATGTTGCAGGGGTTAAATATAGTGTATACAATAGTCCTAATAATGAAACATATATGGTAGGGATTCCACAAAGGTTGCAGGGGTTAAATATTGTGTATACATTAGTCCTAATAACGAAAAATATATGGTAGGGATTCTACAAATGTTGAAGGGGTTAAATATAGTGTATACAATAGTCCTAATAATGGAAACATATATGGTAGGGATTCCACAAAGGTTGCAGGGGTTAAATATTGTGTATACATTAGTCCTAATAACGAAAAATATATGGTAGGGATCCTACAAATGTTGCAGGGGTTAAATATAGTGTATACAATAGTCCTAATAATGAAACATATATGGTAGGGATTCCACAAATATTGCAGGGGTTAAATATAATATATACATTAGTCATAATAATGAAAAAATATATTTTAGGGATTCCACAAATGTTGCAGGGGTTAAATATAGTGTATACATTAGTCATAATAATGAAAATATATATGGTAGGGATTCCACAAATGGCACAGGGGTTAAATATAGTGTTTAAATTAGTCATAATATTTAAAAATATATGGTAGGGATTCCACAAATATTGCAGGGGTTAAATATAATGTATACATTAGTCATAATAATGAAAAAATATATGGTAGGGATTCTACAAAGGATACAGGCGTTAAATATAGTGTATAAATTAGTCATTATAATGAAAAAATATTACTTTACATTTAAGAAAACAATTATCATCACCGTTACCTCAAAAAAAATGCTATTATTTGTTATAGTAATAATGGTCATTTTCTTTACCAAAAATATAATTCATAGGTCGTTACTATTATTAATAATTCTTCAAAGCAAATGTTTATATAATGCTATAGGACACGATTTATTTATTAAGTTTTTCTTTATCAAAAACATAAAAATTGTATTTTTTATTCAGTCCACATTGGTTAGATAAAGCTATTACAGTTGTAATATCACTGACCTATCACTCTGAGTGAGGCTGTCAAGTTGTCTATGTCACCAATATGTCCAATTATCATCAATCAATTTGATATTGAGTCTACTCTGATCTAGCGGGTAGTATCATTGATTATATAATTTCTTACAGATATATATGTAATATAATATGAATATTTGAGCTAGTAATGTTGTAAGTTAGTGAGGTCTGTGATTACAGCTGGTTTAAACTATATTACGTTGACATGGACTACACTATAAATTGCAGAATAAATAAACTAAAAACATTTTATATAAGATGTCTAATTTGCATTTTTGAAACTTCCTGGAAACTTAGTTAGTGAAAAATTCTCTTATCTTTTATTATTTTTAAATATATCTACCTTTTTAATAGCAACGAAAACGACAAAAAGCCTATTTAATATACTTAGGGATGGTTTTATAAATGCTGATAAAACATAATTGTCCCGTAAAATAGGGAAATATTGTTGTTTAGCTTAAACTTAGATTTATAGCCTTTTAACTTTACAAAATAGGCTACAAGTTAGCTAACTAACTGTCCTATGAAACCCTTTTACATAACTAAATAGTTAAGAAATACTTATTCTTGTAAGAAGTGGTAAGCTAAGTAAAATATGAAGTTTTGATAGATTTTAATAATGAAATAAAAATAAAATTATATTTTATTATAATTCGCTTATTACAAACACTTTATATTTTTAAGGAAACTCTTAATTCAACGCCGAAAAACGACATGATGACGGATCTGTAAATTAAAAGAAATAATATTACATACTAAACTGTGTTTCACTACATGACTATACTAATGTAACTTAATACAAACAACGCACTAAACAAACTAAGGTTAACAAACTTTATTTCTACTAAAAATAACATTATATCAGCTTATAAAAGGCCACTTGGTGTAATTTATTAATAAGCTTTACGTTATTTGACCTAAGCAGTAGTAAGAAATCTTCTTATTTACCTTTACCATAAATTCACTACCACTATTTTGTGTGTTATGTTTGTTTAGGTTATTTTAGAGTCGTTTATATTATGTTAGGTTTAGTTAGATAATGCTAGGTTGGGTTAGGTTATGTTAGTTTTGTTAGGTTATGTTAGGTTTGGTTATGTTAAGTTAGGTTTGTTTTGTTTTGATAGTGTTATCGTTAACCTAATATATGGTTATGATGGTGAATTAACGGAAAAGATCCCTTCTTATATTTAGATCAAAGCATATTACATGATTAAATTATAACTTTACGAATATATTTTTTAAATACGTTAAATAAAATAAAAACCAAAGGAGTTTAGTACTTATAATTTAATACACAAACAATATATTAATGGTGCATTTCTATGGTTTATTTACTGGGTTTTTATGAAAAAAGTAATCGAAAATCGGTATATAAATATCAACTACAATTAATTACGTAAATTTATTTGTTGATAGGATCGTAACAACGTATATAGTCACTTAAGTTACTCCTTTAAAACAAATAGATATAATAATTATAATACAGTTATATTTATTGTAATAGTAAATATAGTAGAAATAGTAATCATCAATGTTCTTGCATGAAGTACACTATCTAATAACATTACTTTTCAAATTGTTTATGACTAAACTTAATTTGCCTTACAAGTCAATTTAATGTACATGAATTCTTTTAAGTTATACATGTATAATATAGGAAGGAAGAGATGCATACCTATCCTGAAAAGTATGAATTTTATAAATATAAATAACATTTTCTATGTTTGTGTTGCTAATATAAAAGTTAAATCATTATTTTGCAATCCATCCTAGCAATAAGTTCAATAACATTTTTGTTTTAAAAATCTCCTTTGGATTAATTGTTATTACTAAGACTAAAGTAACTGTAATTTAATAATGATTATTGAGTTTTATAAAACACAAAACCAATTAAATTGCACAGGAATGTTTAATTATGAGTGTTGAAACATGTTCAACGATAAAGTTCCAAAATTAATTTGGATCTATTAATATTTCCAGAATATTTTATAAATAAATTACAAATGGCAATGTCTTTAATTCCAAATTGAGAACATCAAAAGGAAGACAATTATTCTTTCTAAAGAGTTTCAAGTAAAGATACAATGCCTTTAGTCCTCTTGTGCTTTCAGGGAGCCTTTTAACTAACCAAATGTAAATTAAATGTTTGTAAAAACCAATAATTTATTTCTATGGAATTTGTGACCTATCTGTTCATTGATTGGAGAGGAGTGCCTAATGTATTATATATTAAAAATTAACACACTTTGGTGATCTTTAAAGTATTTTTGGAACCCAAATTTTAATAGGAGATTGGATCCTAGTGTGTACTATAAAACTAATTTGTTATATGACTTTACTCGTTAGCTGTTTGTCAATTCAAAATAATTTCGAAGAACATCGTAATTAAAATTGTACAAAACCTTGCCACTATAAGAGTAATAGATAGTTGAGTCCACTAGACAAACATTTAATAATTTTTATTGTAATATTAAATACTTTAATCGATTTTAAAAATGCATAAGGGTTTGATGTTATAAAATTATATATAAATACAAAGTTAAATACATATTATCAACAATAGAGGATTTAAAATTAATATAATCATACTGTTCACAGCTACATACTAAAATGATAAGCCAACTATACTCTGGAGATGATAACATGAAACACAAGAATGTACCATGAGGTTTTTTTTTAGAGAGAGAGGGATAGTTTATGAAAATATATATAACTTTAAATTTACGATATGTAAGGTATTTGCACTAACTACATTAGAAATACATTTTTACTAAATATAAAAAAATCAATCATTTTATTCAAGTCAAACAAATATTTTATTTTTTTACTTTTTCGAATTTGCAGATTTTATTTTGAAGTGTAGTCTGATTTTGCTGCTGTTCATACCTTAACAGTTTTATTTTTGTTAATCATATTTTAATTTAATCATTATTTTTCATCTCTTAAATTCATGATATTGTTTGAAAACTTATAATATTTTATTAAACTTATTTAATGACATATTCTTTATTTAAGTAAAGTCGTATTATAAAATAAGCAAAGTAAATTTACCTTAATTTCTTATAGTTTATATGAGACCATTGGTGTTTGCTTTTTTTACTTTGTTTAAACTATTAAATATTTTGTTCAATGGGTTTGAAGTAGCAGAATAGGCCTAACTATTAAAGAAAATGAAATTTATTATGTATTCTTGATGCTGATATTGAAGGCTTTGCTTAAAGGAGCACGAGGTTGCGAATTAGCGGAAATCTTTTGGGATAACATTTGAAATTAGATTCAAAATAACTACGAGTTTAAAGTATAATAAATATTTAAAATAGACTCTAAAATTATAGTCTACAAGGTTTTGTAGTAAAAAAACAAAATGTTTATTAGTTATTGAAATAAATAGATACTTTAATTTTTCGTTTTCATCGTTTACTTAATGCATAAGTGCAACCAAAAAAATAAATTTTATGTTATGTTATATAAGTTTTATTAGAACATTTCTAAAGAAAATTAAAAACCAAATTTCTAAATTGTTCAAATTACTAACAGTTTACACCAAAAACAAATAAAAGATAAAAATAGTATAATTTTAAATACTCTCCTTTTGCTTTAATGTATGTAGTATCAGAATTCTACCTTTTATTTTAACACAAATATTTAATTTATATTGGAATATATTCTATAACTTCAAACTCACCGGATAATTCTGATTTCATCAGGTGATAAATAAAATAAAACTGGAAATGGATGTGTTCGACAATAAATAACGATGTTCAATACATTTGTTTCTTTGTATTGGTTCCATTATGTGTACAAGAGATGATTTAATAGGCTCTACACAAGGTGTGCCATATTTCTCACATCCGTAGTCAGGAAATTGGAGCTGCAATGAGTAAACTCTCCTATCCGCCAATGTACATTTAATATGAGTTTACATTGAGAGTAATCGTTTTGAGTTGTTTATTAACTAAAAACCTGCCAGGAGATTATGATTTCATAGTACCCTCCTATTTTACTAGGTTATTATGACAATAAAAAGTAATTTTACGTTACAGAAATCATAATTCATCTAGAAAACCCAATAACAATTAAAGTGAATAAATTAACATTAAACACTGTATATAATTAATAAAAATAACACAATTTAAACCAATAAAAACATTAATAGTTACATAAATATAGGGTTAGTTACTCAACAATGTATTGTATCTTCCATAACAGGAAGATGGCGCAACCAAACAGTGGAATATTATTAGACTTACAAATTTTCGTTATTTAAATTTCTTCAGTGATAATGGGCAATACATTGTTGAGTAACTAACCCTATATTTATTTAACTATTAAAGTTTTTATTGGTTTAAATTGTGTTATTTTTTAATAATTATATACAGAAAACCAATACAGCTCCATCTTCCACATAGAATAAACACTGTATTATTTTTTCTAAGCTATTTTTCAGAATACATACCATTAGATAATCTCTTATAGACACTGTTCTGCTAACAGTACATAGTTTATAAAAGTAACGTGAAACTCACAATTACTTTTTTAATCTGATAAAAACGACACACCATCTAAGATACACCGACTTGGTTATTGTAAAACGAAATTTTTAAATTAATACTAGTATTTGAGAACGTTAGTACAAATTTTAGTATTAGGGGATTTCTAAGCATATTAATTAGTTTCGGAATCTACAATATAAATACTTTAATAGTACTGAACCTTGAAGATGATTGCGTGACGCAGTAAATGCAATCTTCTATGTCGATCTCCTCCACTCTTAAAGTCTATTGCAATATAATTAAGCCTCTTGCCAGTATTGTGGTAAGCACTTCTGCTTACCACAATACTAACCACAATACACACTTCTGCAAAGGGTCACGGATTTAAACGACGGAAAGTCCACTTAAAATTTGCTTGGTGGGTTTGGGCCGTTTTCCCATAACAACGTTAATGATGAAGGTAAAAAATCCCTTTGGCATGGATGTACTTAAAAAATCTTAACCAAGATCGTCTTAAATCTAAGTTCTAGTCTCCTGTAGACTCACTGATATCCTTCCTCAATATCAAGTTGACTAAAACTTCACAAGACAAAATTGTTGGTGCCATAAGAGACGTTTGTGAACAACTTATAGGTATTAGTGTCACGTGTGGTTTTATTAAATTTATTGATAACCAATAATAATAGTTTAGGGAACCTGAAGATGGGTTTTTCAATATGAAAAGTGTCATTAATATTCTTCATGTAATGATATTTAATAATGTAACATAAACTCGGATTATATGTTTGTATTTACCGAGATTACAGAACCTTATAGTTAATTAAATAATAATAAACTAAGATGTAAACAAAAAGAAGATTTAATAATTGTAGTCCGAAATAAATGACAACAGTAATCTTTGAAATCAGTACAACTCTGACCAATAACTGTTTCGATTTACAATGTGTATTTATATTTTACACCTATAATTGTAAATTGTTTAACAAGGGTTTATAAAACAATCAATTCCATTTTAAATTTAAAGAGTATCCTCAAAGGGCCTATATTAAAAATGCAATTAAGGTATGTAATTACCTTTATAATAGGTATGTAATTAAAAAATATTTGTTATACAACACGTCATTAAAAAAGTCGGTTATAATAATAAATATATCATAACGTTGGCGCCAAAATGCTTTAGCTACACCACCTCTCTCCAAATAAAATACAGCCGACTCAGGCAAAAACTGTTTACAATACACAAGCACTGTGGGGTTTAATTAACAGATTACTTCAACCATGGTCTCAAAGCACCGTGAGTGATTATCTGACTACACCGACACTCTCCAAACACACTATAGCTGACTGAGTTACTCACTCTTTACACACAAGCAATGTGGGGTTTAATTAACAGATTACTTCAACCATGGTCTCAGAGCACCGTGAGTGATTATCTGACTACACCGCCACTCTCCAAACACACTATAGCTGACTGTGTTACTCACTCTTTACACACAAGCAATGTGGGGTTTAATTAACAGATTACTTCAACCATGGTCTCAGAGCACCGTGAGTGATTATCTGACTACACCGACACTCTCCAAACACATTACAACTGACTGAGGTACTTACTCTTTATACACAAGCACTGTGGGGTTTAATTAACAGATTACTTCAACCATGGTCTCAGAGCACCGTGAGTGATTATCTGACTACACCGACACTCTTCAAACACATTACAACTGACTGAGGTACTCACTCTTTATACACAAGCAATGTGGGGTTTAATTAACAGGTTATTCAACCATGGTCTCAGAGCACCGTGAGTGATTATCTGACTACACCGACACTCTTCAAACACATTACAACTGACTGAGGTACTCACTCTTTATACACAAGCAATGTGGGGTTTAATTAACAGATTACTTCAACCATGGTCTCAGAGCACCGTGAGTGATTATCTGACTACACCGCCACTCTTCAAACACATTACAGCTGACTGAGGTACTCACTCTTTATACACAAGCAATGTGGGGTTTAATTAACAGATTACTTCAACCATGGTCTCAGAGCACCGTGAGTGATTATCTGACTACACCGACACTCTTCAAACACATTACAACTGACTGAGGTACTTACTCTTTATACACAAGCAATGTGGGGTTTAATTAACAGGTTATTCAACCATGATCTCAGAGCACCGTGAGTGATTATCTGACTACACCGACACTCTTCAAACACATTACAACTGACTGAGGTACTCACTCTTTATACACAAGCAATGTGGGGTTTAATTAACAGATTACTTCAACCATGATCTCAGAGCACCGTGAGTGATTATCTGACTACACCGACACTCTTCAAACACATTACAACTGACTGAGGTACTCACTCTTTATACACAAGCAATGTGGGGTTTAATTAACAGGTTATTCAACCATGATCTCAGAGCACCGTGAGTGATTATCTGACTACACCGACACTCTTCAAACACATTACAACTGACTGAGGTACTCACTCTTTATACACAAGCAATGTGGGGTTTAATTAACAGATTACTTCAACCATGGTCTCAGAGCACCGTGAGTGATTATCTGACTACACCGACACTCTCCAAACATATTACAGCTGACTGAGGTACTCACTCTTTATACACAAGCAATGTGGGGTTTAATTAACAGATAACTTCAACCATGGTCTCAGAGCACCGTGAGTGATTATCTGACTACACCGACACTCTCTGACTGAGGTACTCACTCTTTATACACAAGCAATGTGGGGTTTAATTAACAGATTACTTCAACCATGGTCTCAGAGCACCGTGAGTGATTATCTGACTACACCGACACTCTCCAAACACATTACAGCTAACTGAGGTACTCACTCTTTATACACAAGCAATGTGGGGTTTAATTAACAGATTACTTCAACCATGGTCTCAGAGCACCGTGAGTGATTATCTGACTACACCGACACTCTCCAAACACATTACAACTGACTGAGGTACTCACTCTTTATACACAAGCAATGTAAGGTTTAATTAACAGATTACTTCAACCATGGTCTCAGAGCACCGTGAGTGATTATCTGACTACACCTACACTCTCCAAACACATTACAACTGACTGAGGTACTCACTCTTTATACACAAGCAATGTGGGGTTTAATTTACAGGTTACTTCAACCATGATCTCATAGCACCGTTAGTGATTATCTGACTACACCGACACTCTCAAACACATTACAAGCTGACTGAGGTACTCACTCTTTATACACTAGCACTGTGGGGTTTAATTAACAGATTATTTCAACCATGGTCTCAGAGCACCGTGAGTGATTATCTGACTACACCGACACTCTCCAAACATATTACAGCTGACTGAGGTACTTACTCTTTATACACAAGCACTGTGGGGTTTAATTAACAGATTACTTCAACCATGGTCTCAGAGCACCGTGAGTGATTATCTGACTACACCGACACTCTCCAAACACATTACAGCTGACTGAGGTACTCACTCTTTATACACAAGCACTGTGGGGTTTAATTTACAGGTTACTTCAACCATGATCTCATAGCACCGTTAGTGATTATCTGACTACACCGACACTCTCCAAACACACTATAGCTGACTGAGGTACTCACTCTTTATACACTAGCACTGTGGGGTTTAATTTACAGGTTACTTCAACCATGATCTCATAGCACCGTTAGTGATTATCTGACTACACCGCCACTCTCCAAATATATTACAGCTGACTGAGGTACTCACTCTTTATACACAAGCACTGTGGGGTTTAATTTACAGGTTACTTCAACCATGGTCTCATAGCACCGTGAGTGATTATCTGACTACACCGCCACTCTCCAAACATATTACAGCTGACTGAGGTACTCACTCTTTATACACAAGCACTGTGGGGTTTAATTAACAGATTACTTCAACCATGGTCTCAGAGCACCGTGAGTGAATATATGACTACATCTCGACTCTTCAAACATATTACAGCTGACTGAGGTACTCACTCTTTATACACAAGCACTGTGGGGTTTAATTAACATAATAGTTCAACCATGGTCTCAGAGCACCGTGAGTGAATATATGACTACATCTCGACTCTTCAAACATATTACAGCTGACTGAGGTACTCACTCTTTATACACAAGCAATGTGGGGTTTAATTAACAGGTTATTCAACCATGATCTCAGAGCACCGTGAGTGATTATCTGACTTCACCGACACTCTTCAAACACATTACAACTGACTGAGGTACTCACTCTTTATACACAAGCAATGTGGGGTTTAATTAACAGGTTATTCAACCATGGTCTCAGAGCACCGTGAGTGATTATCTGACTACACCGACACTCTCCAAACACATTACAACTGACTGAGGTACTCACTCTTTATACACAAGCAATGTGGGGTTTAATTAACAGATTACTTCAACCATGGTCTCAGAGCACCGTGAGTGATTATCTGACTACACCGACACTCTTCAAACACATTACAACTGACTGAGGTACTCACTCTTTATACACAAGCAATGTGGGGTTTAATTAACAGATTACTTCAACCATGGTCTCAGAGCACCGTGAGTGATTATCTGACTACACCGCCACTCTTCAAACACATTACAGCTGACTGAGGTACTCACTCTTTATACACAAGCAATGTGGGGTTTAATTAACAGATTACTTCAACCATGGTCTCAGAGCACCGTGAGTGATTATCTGACTACACCGCCACTCTTCAAACACACTATAACTGACTGTGTTACTCACTCTTTATACACAAGCAATGTGGGGTTTAATTAACAGATTACTTCAACCATGGTCTCAGAGCACCGTGAGTGATTATCTGACTACACCGCCACTCTTCAAACACATTACAGCTGACTGAGGTACTCACTCTTTATACACAAGCAATGTGGGGTTTAATTAACAGATTACTTCAACCATGGTCTCAGAGCACCGTGAGTGATTATCTGACTACACCGACACTCTTCAAACACATTACAACTGACTGAGGTACTCACTCTTTATACACAAGCAATGTGGGGTTTAATTAACAGATTACTTCAACCATGGTCTCAGAGCACCGTGAGTGATTATCTGACTACACCGACACTCTTCAAACACATTACAACTGACTGAGGTACTCACTCTTTATACACAAGCAATGTGGGGTTTAATTAACAGATTACTTCAACCATGGTCTCAGAGCACCGTGAGTGATTATCTGACTACACCGACACTCTTCAAACACATTACAACTGACTGAGGTACTCACTCTTTATACACAAGCAATGTGGGGTTTAATTAACAGATTACTTCAACCATGGTCTCAGAGCACCGTGAGTGATTATCTGACTACACCGCCACTCTTCAAACACATTACAGCTGACTGAGGTACTCACTCTTTATACACAAGCAATGTGGGGTTTAATTAACAGATTACTTCAACCATGGTCTCAGAGCACCGTGAGTGATTATCTGACTACACCGCCACTCTTCAAACACATTACAGCTGACTGAGGTACTCACTCTTTATACACAAGCAATGTGGGGTTTAATTAACAGATTACTTCAACCATGATCTCAGAGCACCGTGAGTGATTATCTGACTACACCGCCACTCTTCAAACACATTACATCTGACTCAGGTACTCACTCTTTATACACAAGCAATGTGGGGTTTAATTAACAGATTACTTCAACCATGGTCTCAGAGCACCGTGAGTGATTATCTGACTACACCGACACTCTCTAAACACATTACAACTGACTGAGGTACTCACTCTTTATACACAAGCAATGTGGGGTTTAATTAACAGATTACTTCAACCATGGTCTCAGAGCACCGTGAGTGATTATCTGACTACACCGACACTCTTCAAACACACTATAGCTGACTGAGGTACTCACTCTTTATACACAAGCAATGTGGGGTTTAATTTACAGGTTACTTCAACCATGGTCTCAGAGCACCGTGAGTGATTATCTGACTACACCGACACTCTCCAAACACATTACAACTGACTGAGGTACTCACTCTTTATACACAAGCAATGTGGGGTTTAATTAACAGATTACTTCAACCATGGTCTCAGAGCACCGTGAGTGATTATCTGACTACACCGACACTCTCCAAACACATTACAACTGACTGAGGTACTCACTCTTTATACACAAGCAATGTGGGGTTTAATTAACAGATTACTTCAACCATGGTCTCAGAGCACCGTGAGTGATTATCTGACTACACCTACACTCTCCAAACACATTACAACTGACTGAGGTACTCACTCTTTATACACAAGCAATGTGGGGTTTAATTAACAGATTACTTCAACCATGGTCTCAGAGCACCGTGAGTGATTATCTGACTACACCGACACTCTCTGACTGAGGTACTCACTCTTTATACACAAGCAATGTGGGGTTTAATTAACAGATTACTTCAACCATGGTCTCAGAGCACCGTGAGTGATTATCTGACTACACCGACACTCTCCAAACACATTACAACTGACTGAGGTACTCACTCTTTATACACAAGCAATGTGGGGTTTAATTAACAGATTACTTCAACCATGGTCTCAGAGCACCGTGAGTGATTATCTGACTACACCTACACTCTCCAAACACATTACAACTGACTGAGGTACTCACTCTTTATACACATGCAATGTGGGGTTTAATTAACAGATTACTTCAACCATGGTCTCAGAGCACCGTGAGTGATTATCTGACTACACCGACACTCTCCAAACACATTACAACTGACTGAGGTACTCACTCTTTATACACAAGCAATGTGGGGTTTAATTAACAGATTACTTCAACCATGGTCTCAGAGCACCGTGAGTGATTATCTGACTTCACCGACACTCTTCAAACACACTATAGCTGACTGTGTTACTCACTCTTTATACACAAGCAATGTGGGGTTTAATTAACAGATTACTTCAACCATGGTCTCAGAGCACCGTGAGTGATTATCTGACTACACCGACACTCTTCAAACACACTATAGCTGACTGTGTTACTCACTCTTTATACACAAGCAATGTGGGGTTTAATTAACAGATTACTTCAACCATGGTCTCAGAGCACTGTGAGTGATTATCTGACTACACCGACACTCTCCAAACACATTACAACTGACTGAGGTACTTACTCTTTATACACAAGCAATGTGGGGTTTAATTAACAGATTACTTCAACCATGGTCTCAGAGCACCGTGAGTGATTATCTGACTACACCGACACTCTTCAAACACACTATAACTGACTGTGTTACTCACTCTTTATACACAAGCAATGTGGGGTTTAATTAACAGATTACTTCAACCATGGTCTCAGAGCACCGTGAGTGATTATCTGACTACACCGCACTCTTCAAACACACTATAGCTGACTGTGTTACTCACTCTTTATACACAAGCAATGTGGGGTTTAATTAACAGATTACTTCAACCATGGTCTCAGAGCACCGTGAGTGATTATCTGACTACACCGACACTCTTCAAACACACTATAGCTGACTGTGTTACTCACTCTTTATACACAAGCAATGTGGGGTTTAATTAACAGATTACTTCAACCATGGTCTCAGAGCACCGTGAGTGATTATCTGACTACACCGACACTCTTCAAACACACTATAACTGACTGTGTTACTCACTCTTTATACACAAGCAATGTGGGGTTTAATTAACAGATTACTTCAACCATGGTCTCAGAGCACCGTGAGTGATTATCTGACTACACCGCACTCTTCAAACACACTATAGCTGACTGTGTTACTCACTCTTTATACACAAGCAATGTGGGGTTTAATTAACAGATTACTTCAACCATGGTCTCAGAGCACCGTGAGTGATTATCTGACTACACCGACACTCTTCAAACACACTATAGCTGACTGTGTTACTCACTCTTTATACACAAGCAATGTGGGGTTTAATTAACAGATTACTTCAACCATGATCTCAGAGCACCGTGAGTGATTATCTGACTTCACCGACACTCTTCAAATACATTACAGCCTCCTCTATCACTAATAAGAGGCATAATTAATTTTTTATATTACACATTAAATTTAAACTACTTTATCATTTTACTTTACTATAAGGCACAAGAAGAATACCATGTGTTATTTATTTAGTTTTATTGATATAAAGACTAGTTTTAATTTCACTAGGATTTCGAGATAGGAGTGTTCATCGTTATTTTTTATGCAGAAGATCATTATCACAACTACATGTCATCCCTACACTACACCAGCTATACATCTAGCCTCACAACAGAAACCGCCTTCTACCCCCCCTCCCTATCTGTGAGGCCCTCTTCACTCTGGATCTTCACGACACCTCACCTCTACGTCTTCAGTGTTCAGCATAAGCTTTGCATCCTTCTATCAGACTTCTAATTTGGATATAAGTTATTCTCTTATCTTTTCCAATATGTGAAAATTTTCGTCTTTTTTATCCGTATTATTTTATAATGTGCTCTTATAATATTTGACTGTATCACCGAATTAATTAGCTCAGGTAGACTCCTATTCCGGATTTATTTTCTGTAAAATTCGAGCGCTTTACAGTTACTGTAAACCGTAACTCAAGCCACTAATGAAAATTTAAGACGGTGCCTTCTCTTCTAATTGAAAGTACGCAAAGTATCATACATTACTGAGTACTAAGTACATTTTATAAATTTCTGATTTACTTAATTATTTTTGAAATAAAAACAAATAAATAAAAAAAATAAAAAACATAAAGACAAATATTTTACTACAACGGCGTGAACTATAATCATTTAACTATAATATTTTTAAATTCCAAATAACAAACACTCACCCAAAAATAAAAAAATAAAAAACATGTATTTTTTAACTGTGGACTAATCGAAACATCTTTAATTCAAGAACTTATGTCTATATGATTAAAATTCACTCTATAACATTTTTCTTTTTTTGTTTTTTTTTTTTATTTACAGCTGCAACACAATTTCGTATAAAATGTTATGTTTACCAAATTGTAACCAAACAAAAACTATTATTTTATTTCCAGCTACAATACAAGTTATATTTAAGATTATACAGGTTCTACAGAATATAACGTGGCATACGAGGATGTAACGGTATACCGCCCTTATTTAAGCACTTCATTAGTGTGTTTGGAAAGTTAGAGAGAATTACCAACACTCTAAGTTCATGGTTGATACTATCAGTTAATTAAACCTGCGGTGTCAGAGTATTGTTCCATAAGGGATGTTGTTGGAGTTAGTATTTACATACGTAGATGAAAAAATGTTCTAGATAAAATAGCTCTTTTATACAAAATAATATTTTATCATTTCAATAAACGTATATATAGTAACACAATAAAGAGGGTTTATTATACAAAATGTAAGATTCTAGTAAATTTTGACTTCACAGTTGGAAAGGTGAAAATTTTTAAGCAGGAAATGATCAAACATAAGATTTCCGTATGTTTGAAGGAGAAGCTCCCACCCTCAGACTTAGATTACAGAAGTTTTACAAAATATTTTAATCTATTCTATACATGCAGTATTGTTTGCATTAGTAACTGATCTATTCTTAGTCCACTAAGTATTGAATCGGAATTTATTCATTGGTTACCATCAAAGTGGACACTATTAGAGAATTCTGGGGTGTCCATGTTGGAAAGTAGTCAGAATTAGTATGTTGATTAGGGAAGAAACTTAGGATTAGGATAATCAGAGAGGACACTTAGTTGAAAATCAGACCGATCCAATAAAGTTTGGGTTCCACGAACATCTTTAGGGTCCCTCCGTTGCCCTTCCTGCTAAAGCCAATGTAAAATTGCTCTTTCTAACGAATAGTTGATCTTAGTCTTATTCATAATGACTCAACTCATCAATACCATATTCATACATTTACGTGCGATCGGTGTCTTTATATTGAATGAATTATGAATGACGTCTGGATGGAGATGAGACCTTTCTATAACTAAAGTCGTGCAATATCAGTGCAACGGTATTAGGTAAATAGCTTGCTCCTTAGCCAGACTCACATATTAAACCTGATATAATGAATGCACTTCTAAAAATAATTTTTCGTATGACTTTGAAAATAAATTCCTGTAGCTATTAAGAATATACAATGTGTGTGGGTAGTTTTTTAAATTATTTTTATTATTATTATTATTATTTTATTAAACAATATAAACAAAGCATCTCCAAATTTACTATGTTCGAGATTTTTCTATACGTTTACAAAATATAACTATGTTTCAAAATACGCAAATTAATCAATGCAACACTAAGAAGACCCTGAGCGAATAATTATTTCTTACTATACTTATTACCCCATTTCTTTAAAGAATTATAATTTATTTAAGAAAGGATCTAGATTTATACATCTTTAATTATTGTACCAAAAATTCTTCCAGTGCAAAAATAAAATTAATATTTTTTTTATATCCTATTTAATTGATTTGAATCGTTGTTATTTTGTTTAAAATAATTGTTTATTTAAGTGCACGAAGATATTTAGAGTTAGTAAAATGTGTTCTAGTTTATATGTGTTCTTTATGTCACTAAATTTACATAGGAAACGCATACAAACTTTGTTACACTCAAGTCGGCACACTTACAATATTTACGTAAGCAAGGTTCTACTGGTCCGCAGGGAAGGGTTTCCAGAGAAGGGATTCAACAGTATTTGTTAAAATATGGCGTATTTGTCAAGGGACCCCTTTACCCTTGGCGAGGGAATGTGAAGGAATATAAGTCACTTTATTTGATTATTTCGTAATCAATTTATTGGTAGGGAGGTCATTATTCCTATACTTTATGCCTAGTTTGAAAGCTGCAATATTAATATCATAATTTACTAAACTTGGCATGATTATCAAAACAAATAAAAACTATATGTATTGTTATATTATGCAAGTAGGGATTATAATTTAGTAAAATTTTTATATAGACATAAATTATTGCTACTTGTAACACCCTACAGACAAATTTAAACATATTTATGGCCACACGCTTAGGTACTAGGCTTAAAAGTAAACATTAACCTAAATGAATAAAATATGTATCACTATAAGCAAGGAATATTGTTGTGCAAGATAAAGTCTGGATCAAGTACATTTTATTTTTAATATGTAATTGTATTGAATGATTATTTGGTAACTAATGGAAAATAAAATTATACAATTTATAAAAAACGCGATTTTTGTGTAAAATGAAAGTATTCAAAACAAATAATCTACTAAACACATTATCTACTAACACGTTTACATAAAAGAGTTGTAAGTATAACAAGAATAACATTCCAAGGAAATGTCTTATTAGTAAAAGTTAAAAGTTAAAGTTCGTCCTATTTTACCAGGCAAAGTTACAATGTATACACTGGTATTGACCCACCCTCTCACCCTTACATGTCCACTGGTATTGACCCACCCACCCTCCCTTACACGTACACTGGTATTGACCCACCCACCCTCCCTTACATGTCCACTGGTATTGACCCACCCACCCTCCCTTACGCGTACAGTGGTATTGACCCACCCACCCACCCTTACACGTACAGTGGTATTGACCCACCCACCCTCCCTTACACGTACAGTGGTATTGACCCACCCACCCACCCTTACATGTCCACTGGTATTGATGTAAGATGTAAGATATGTTTACTTTTAATGCCACTGTACCTGTATGGATGGGCGGGTGGATTAATGCCACCGTACGTGTATGGGTTGGCGGGTGGGTTAATGTCACTGTATATGTATGAGTGGGTGGGTGGGTTAATGCCACTGTACGTGTATGGGTGGGCGGGTGGGTTAATGTCACTGTACGTGTATGGGTGGGCGGGTGGGATATTGCCATTGTACGTGTATGGTTAGGCGGGTGGGTCAATGCCACCGTAGGTGTATGAGTGGGCGGGTATATATTAGCCCCTCTCTAACACTTAACCTGGGGACCAACGGCTTTGAGTGACTTCCGAACCACGGGAGCGGCAGGGCAAAAACTGTTAGTGGTCATACCCGAACCGACTGCGTGGCAAGCCAACGCCTTAGCCCCTTAGCTACGGCCGCTCCCTATAGTTCATATTTTACAACAATATAGCTTTAGTATACCTGACACTTTTACTACAGAAAAGGGAAATTGTATATTAATTATATTTAAACGAGTAACAAGGTTGAACTAATAATTAATGACACCATATTAAAATACCAACAACTAATTTAACTATTATAAATACACTGTTTGAAGTGTAGCAAAGTTTGAAGTGCCTTTTAAGTAATTATGGCTTCAGTAACTGAAGGGGCTACATTAAAAGCTTCCGCAATTAAGGACGTCCTCTAAAGTCAAAGGAACCACTGTTGTTATTAGTTTTACGAGAGATATATAACTTTAAGATACCGGCTAAAAGTAGATTTTTATTCTTGTCTTTATTCCTCATTGTTTGTAATCTGAATAAGTGTTTATGAAGTAAGTCGTTTGAAAATATAAAATTCTTGTATTAGTAAATTAATAAAATCATTAGCTAGTAACTATGCAATAATAACTATGTTTTGCCCTGTGGGCATATATCGATAATAATTAATATATTGAACTATGCATGGAGTTATTTAAATATGCATTTATTATGTATAAAATTGTATATTTATGAAAACATATTTTTATTTTATAACGAAGACTTTTTTACCACACAATCATTATTAATAACGAATCCATCAAAAAGAGTAGCTGAATGCTAACCACAGTTAGATTCAAAAGAAAAACTAATAAATGATAAATATTATGGGATGTGGATTGATGGTTTTACGTTTGCCATTTGTTTACTCTCTCTGTCCCTCATTTGCACTTATAGATGGATTCGCAATACATAACCGTGCTGCTATACTGATAGCACTGAGAAGAGGGATATTGCTTTCCCAACAATGCTTAATGTTCACATAAATGTAACCAATCACAATGTGCCAATATAAAAATATTTAACTATTATTGATATTACTGTGTAAGATTTGCTTTAGGACCAATTACATGAATATCTTTTAGAATACCTGAATATGTTTTCTCACTACGATACTGATTGGGAATGACATTTTGGCTAACAAATATCAACTAATTAAACTTAAAATATTATGCAGGTGAAGCTGCAAAATAAAATTGCTTTGTTTAAGGTACCTATTATACGTGTTTAACTTATACAATATAAATTGTTCTATGGTCATTTCCGTTAATTCACTACTACTACTCTTTTAGTTTCCGTTAATTCACTTCCACTTGATTAACATTATATTTCTCTAAAAACTGTTCCCCAATAATTTTTACGTCCACCGTGGTATTCCTTATCTGCTAGTAATCCCTTAGATATATCGCTGGCCTTATCTTATCGATTTCTAAGAACTTACATACGGAGAGCGCATTCGGTGCATAAGTCAATTGGATTTACCAGTTTGTGAACAGCTTTAGTAGTTACCTGACCTAACCTAACCTGACTTAACCTGACCGTAATTGTGATAAGAAAGTTGTGGTAGTGAAGTAATGGAACATTAGTGGTAGTTAATTAACGGAGAAGGGCCTAATTTTTTTTATATGTAACTATTTAAATATTACTGTAGGTAAAAAGTATAGATAACGTTTACTTTAACGTATATTATCACACACCTACTTCATTTATACTCGTAATATATTTATTCATTTAAACGAAACTGATAGTAGAGAAATGGGCGAATATGAGGGGTGAGTGAGTGTTATAAGTGTAGATGGATGAATGTAGCTAATGTTGATGTTCCTCAGAAAGAGCTAGTCCAACAGCTAGGGCAAGTAAATGACATACAGCTTTCCGTTGAATCCGAACCACGTAGTGTTGGTCTGATTTTCAGCTAACTGACAAGCCTGACACTCAGTTCTCCTCCCTACACAACACCTGAACCTTGAATACCAGCCAATATGGACACCCCAGATTTATCTAGTAGTGTCCATGTCGATAGCAATCATTGAACTTACACTATGTATGTGTAATAAATTAATAGTATCTCAAAAATTTTATTTAGACCAAAATATAAACATAATTTATTTACTATTTGTTTAAATATTATACTTATTATTTAATTATTCAAAATTAGTCCTTTCCCAAAGTATTAATACACTTTTACTTTATTGTGTTTAGTTATTTAAATGTTTATTTTGGGCCTATTTATGTTTATATGGCACTTTACCCAAAATTATGATACACTGAAAAATTCTATAGTATAGTTGTATTCCACTTAATTAATGGCATAATTATTATTCTATGTGTTCACTAATGTTTCATCAATTCGTTTCATTATACGCTTTAAAAAAAGCTAACCTATACACTCGTAGTATTTATTTAAAATGCACTTCATAGCACAACAAATATTATTTATAGTAAATATCTAGAAACAGAGTGCATACCATAACATATTAGGTTAAATATATTTTAACTGTATTGAAAGGAAAAAGCAATTTCAATTTAACGCAAATATGTATAAGTACACAAAACAATTTGATTTATTAATTAAATACTTAAGAAATAAAATGACATGAAATAACTCTTTTACGTTAACTTAATACAATGAAAACTGTAAAAAAACTGGAGTTCAATGATAATGGTCTAATGATGTGTCTGGACATCTCTAGAAGATAAAGGACAAGGTTTCATAGACTTACTGACATAAATAACAATTTATTTTAATGTAATGCTTAAAATGTTTTCGTGCTGCATACATTAGTTTTATTAATCAATAAACAATATTTATTTTACTAGTCATCACAAACCATCAGAATCACGACTTTTATTTATAAAATACAGTCCGCTCCAATGAACTTTTTCATTTGTTTCTGGTATCTTACTGTATAACTAAACACACGTTAAAAAATATTCGTTAGAAATTATTTTGAATTTTTTTCAGAATATATTATATCACCAAAAGCTCAATTAGTTAAAAAAATAACTGATTCATATACTTATTGTAATAGAAATTCAGATATTTCGTTTGAAATTACTATGTAAAAATAGACAATTTATAGTACTGATCATCATCTAATTCCAGCTTAGTCTGGACGTAGACTTCATATTTAACTAAATTAGTGCCTTTGAGAGTTGGTATTTGAATGGGTCCACTTTATATACCTTGTACAATTATACTAAATATATGAATCACTAAACTTGACATAAGCACGCTACGTCTGACGTGAAATGAAGCTACTTCAGTTCTGACGTGAAGTGTCAAATAATCTTCATCTAGCAGTCTGTGACAATGTATAAACACAACAAACAAAAATTTACTTGACATTATAAACGGTAAAATCCACGTACATAATATGTTTACTAAATGAAATATCACTTATTCACGAGATATTGTTATCAGAAAGGTTCAATAGTTACGGCTAGCTAATATCGTCACAAAATTGGTCTTAGCAAGTTTATACTTAAATTAGTTCCGATACTCGCTCTAGGAGCACTCCAAATTCAAACTGCGATATTAAAAAATATTGAATGTCTTGCCATAAAGATATTTATAAGGTAAATAACAATAACAAGGCTCTGAATATAATTTCACACAAACCAAATTTACTATTTCTGTGTCATCTGTGTATTAAAAAACATATCCATCTTTAGAATTTAATATTTCATATTCTTATAAATTACATAGATAATAGTGTTATATTATTGTGTATTATGTTAAGTCATAACATTAAAAACAAATACAACCATGTTCCACTTTTGTAACAAAGTGACTTAGAACGTGACAGTTTCATATTTTTTTTATCAATATATGAGTCTACATTGAATGAGTCCCAGGTGGTGAAGGGTCAAAACGCCCCTTGACAAATCCACTTGTCTGACAAATACTGTAGAAACACTTCTCCGGCTACCTGTCCCTAAGGGCCCTACGTGCGGACGACGAGTGTTTGCAACACTAATGTAAGGGCACTTCTATTCCAAACTAATATACAGTAAACACCTTTTAGTAAAGCAATAGTAGTATAGACTATGTTATTTTCAATCGGTTTTACACATTACACTTCTCGTATTTCAATTATATTACATTTACATGTAGTTATATTCTACTTGTTAGTAACATTAAATTATATCCTTTAGGCATTTGATTTACACAATATATATTACTAGGTAGCACTATGTAAAAGTATGTTCTTCACATTTAGTAGTTTGTAGTGTTCAAAAAAGCATTTCTTTATAAATGTAGATACGTGATGGTGGCTACATCATTTAACATATTCTTGAAGGAAGGCATTTTATTTCAACTAAAAGATTTATTAGAAACATTACCATTGGTAAGCTTATGATCTCTTTAGATTAGGATCCGTCCATTAGATAAAAATACTTGTATTAAGTAAGAATGTCTCGTACTTTTCTAGGTACGGGGTCTTAAAAGTAGATACGTCTATACAGTTATATTGGTTATAAGAAATACTGTGCTCGATAACTACTTACTCACAGCCAAACGGTGCTGGAGGGCTCCCATATCCCTGTTGACGTCAGAGGTAGGTGAGGCGCCCGAGAAAAGATACGTCTGTACAGTTATATTGGTTATAAGAAATACTGTGCTAGATAACTACTTACTCAGAGCCATACAGTGTGGGAGTACTCCCATATCCCTGTTGACGTCAGAGGTAGGTGAGGCGCCCGAGAATAGATACGTCTATACAGTTATATTGGTTATAAGAAATACTGTGCTAGATAACTACTTACTCAGAGCCATACAGTGTGGGAGTACTCCCATATCCCTGTTGACGTCAGAGGTAGGTGAGGCGCCCGAGAATAGATACGTCTATACAGTTATATTGGTTATAAGAAATACTGTGCTAGATAACTACTTACTCAGAGCCATACAGTGTGGGAGTACTCCCATATCCCTGTTGACGTCAGAGGTAGGTGAGGCGCCCGAGAATAGATACGTCTATACAGTTATATTGGTTATAAGAAATACTGTGCTAGATAACTACTTACTCAGAGCCATACAGTGTGGGAGTACTCCCATATCCCTGTTGACGTCAGAGGTAGGTGAGGCGCCCGAGAATAGATACGTCTATACAGTTATATTGGTTATAAGAAATACTGTGCTAGATAACTACTTACTCAGAGCCATACAGTGTGGGAGTACTCCCATATCCCTGTTGACGTCAGAGGTAGGTGAGGCGCCCGAGAATAGATACGTCTATACAGTTATATTGGTTATAAGAAATACTGTGCTAGATAACTACTTACTCAGAGCCATACAGTGTGGGAGTACTCCCATATCCCTGTTGACGTCAGAGGTAGGTGAGGCGCCCGAGAATAGATACGTCTATACAGTTATATTGGTTATAAGAAATACTGTGCTAGATAACTACTTACTCAGAGCCATACAGTGTAGGAGTACTCCCATATCCCTGTTGACGTCAGAGGTAGGTGAGGCGCCCGAGAATAGATACGTCTATACAGTTATATTGGTTATAAGAAATACTGTGCTAGATAACTACTTACTCAGAGCCATACAGTGTGGGAGTACTCCCATATCCCTGTTGACGTCAGAGGTAGGTGAGGCGCCCGAGAATAGATACGTCTATACAGTTATATTGGTTATAAGAAATACTGTGCTAGATAACTACTTACTCAGAGCCATACAGTGTGGGAGTACTCCCATATCCCTGTTGACGTCAGAGGTAGGTGAGGCGCCCGAGAATAGATACGTCTATACAGTTATA
Source organism: Stictocephala bisonia (assembly GCA_035578905.1). Lineage (NCBI taxonomy): Eukaryota > Metazoa > Arthropoda > Insecta > Hemiptera > Membracidae > Stictocephala > Stictocephala bisonia. The sequence continues at coordinate 155,652 of JAQJVL010001572.1, forward strand.
TTGGTTATAAGAAATACTGTGCTAGATAACTACTTACTCAGAGCCATACAGTGTGGGAGTACTCCCATATCCCTGTTGACGTCAGAGGTAGGTGAGGCGCCCGAGAATAGATACGTCTATACAGTTATATTGGTTATAAGAAATACTGTGCTAGATAACTACTTACTCAGAGCCATACAGTGTAGGAGTACTCCCATATCCCTGTTGACGTCAGAGGTAGGTGAGGCGCCCGAGAATAGATACGTCTATACAGTTATATTGGTTATAAGAAATACTGTGCTAGATAACTACTTACTCAGAGCCATACAGTGTGGGAGTACTCCCATATCCCTGTTGACGTCAGAGGTAGGTGAGGCGCCCGAGAATAGATACGTCTATACAGTTATATTGGTTATAAGAAATACTGTGCTAGATAACTACTTACTCAGAGCCATACAGTGTGGGAGTACTCCCATATCCCTGTTGACGTCAGAGGTAGGTGAGGCGCCCGAGAATAGATACGTCTATACAGTTATATTGGTTATAAGAAATACTGTGCTAGATAACTACTTACTCAGAGCCATACAGTGTGGGAGTACTCCCATATCCCTGTTGACGTCAGAGGTAGGTGAGGCGCCCGAGAATAGATACGTCTATACAGTTATATTGGTTATAAGAAATACTGTGCTAGATAACTACTTACTCAGAGCCATACAGTGTGGGAGTACTCCCATATCCCTGTTGACGTCAGAGGTAGGTGAGGCGCCCGAGAATAGATACGTCTATACAGTTATATTGGTTATAAGAAATACTGTGCTAGATAACTACTTACTCAGAGCCATACAGTGTAGGAGTACTCCCATATCCCTGTTGACGTCAGAGGTAGGTGAGGCGCCCGAGAATAGATACGTCTATACAGTTATATTGGTTATAAGAAATACTGTGCTAGATAACTACTTACTCAGAGCCATACAGTGTGGGAGTACTCCCATATCCCTGTTGACGTCAGAGGTAGGTGAGGCGCCCGAGAATAGATACGTCTATACAGTTATATTGGTTATAAGAAATACTGTGCTCGATAACTACTTACTCAGAGCCATACAGTGTAGGAGTACTCCCATATCCCTGTTGACGTCAGAGGTAGGTGAGGCGCCCGAGAATAGATACGTCTATACAGTTATATTGGTTATAAGAAATACTCTGCTAGATAGCTACTTACTCAGAGCCAAACAGTGTAGGAGTACTCCCATATCCCTGTTGACGTCAGAGGTAGGTGAGGCGCCCGAGAATAGATACGTCTATACAGTTATATTGGTTATAAGAAATACTCTGCTAGATAGCTACTTACTCAGAGCCATACAGTGTAGGAGTACTCCCATATCCCTGCTGACGTCAGAGGTAGGTGAGGCACCTGAGAGTGGATACGTCTATACAGTTGTATTGGTTATAAGAAATACTGTGCTAGATAACTACTTACTCAGAGCCAAACAGTGTGGGAGTACTCCCATATCTATGCTGACGTCAGAGGTAGGTGAGGGACCCGAGAGTGGATACGTCTATACAGTTGTATTATTTATAAGAAATACTGTGCTAGATAACTACTTACTCAGAGCCATACAGTGTGGGAGTACTCCCATATCCCTGTTGACGTCAGAGGTAGGTGAGGCGCCCGAGAATAGATACGTCTATACAGTTATATTGGTTATAAGAAATACTGTGCTAGATAACTACTTACTCAGAGCCATACAGTGTAGGAGTACTCCCATATCCCTGTTGACGTCAGAGGTAGGTGAGGCGCCCGAGAATAGATACGTCTATACAGTTATATTGGTTATAAGAAATACTGTGCTAGATAACTACTTACTCAGAGCCATACAGTGTGGGAGTACTCCCATATCCCTGTTGACGTCAGAGGTAGGTGAGGCGCCCGAGAATAGATACGTCTATACAGTTATATTGGTTATAAGAAATACTGTGCTCGATAACTACTTACTCAGAGCCATACAGTGTAGGAGTACTCCCATATCCCTGTTGACGTCAGAGGTAGGTGAGGCGCCCGAGAATAGATACGTCTATACAGTTATATTGGTTATAAGAAATACTCTGCTAGATAGCTACTTACTCAGAGCCAAACAGTGTAGGAGTATTCCCATATCCCTGTTGACGTCAGAGGTAGGTGAGGCGCCCGAGAATAGATACGTCTATACAGTTATATTGGTTATAAGAAATACTCTGCTAGATAGCTACTTACTCAGAGCCAAACAGTGTAGGAGTACTCCCATATCCCTGCTGACGTCAGAGTTAGGTGAGGCACCTGAGAGTGGATACGTCTATACAGTTATATTGGTTATAAGAAATACTCTGCTAGATAGCTACTTACTCAGAGCCATACAGTGTAGGAGTACTCCCATATCCCTGCTGACGTCAGAGGTAGGTGAGGCACCCGAGAGTGGATACGTCTATACAGTTATATTGGTTATAAGAAATACTCTGCTAGATAGCTACTTACTCAGAGCCATACAGTGTGGAAGTACTCCCATATCCCTGCTTACGTCAGATTTAGGTGAGGAGCTTTGAGGGTGGATATATCAGGATGGCTATCTCAGTTTTGAAAAACATCTTACTGTAAAATTATTTTTTCTCATTGGTTAACTAACATTACATTTACAATAATTAGTTTTAATTGGTATTGTATAATCTGTCCCTGCTTACGTTTTGAACAGATTGTTTAAATAATTCTATGCATAGTAAAATAACATAAATTATATTTATTTATTACATGTTCAATGTATAACTAAATCAATATTTAAAGGTTCCATTTAAAGGAAACACTAACAAGCTATACATGAGTTGATCTTTGTAAAGCTGAACTTTCTTCGTTTAATATCTAGTTTTAAACGTAAAACAATTATGTCAGTGAAACAGATCATAATATAAATGAACACAATCTCTCCAGTCCTGTTGAATGGTGTTTTGTTTAGTAATTATTAAAATATTTTTTAAGGCCTGCTGTTCATTAACTTTGCTCTGAACGGGTTATTCTGAACCTGCTAAGGTTTAACTTTATTCTGTTTGAAGATATATTTTTGAATAATATTAAGTATTAGAAGAGGTAGAGTAAAGAATACAAATTAACTATATTAATGAATAACATTTATTATAATCTATCTTTCTAAGTAGATATACATTTTTGTCTACTTAATAATGGATGATGTGTTAAAGAAACGAGTATAATGATATATTCGTCTACGGATGTAAAAAACGAGCTTTTCCCACCTAGACCTGAGTCAAAGAATTTACGATCAAAATAACACAATCCGTTAGTTTAAATACATTAAGTTAAGCTAAATTAACAATTTAATTTTGATCTCTTGTTGAGAATCTGCAATTACAAGAAATATAGAACTAATGTACATAAGAAAATAAACTAACGACTAATATATTTACGTGGTCCAACCCAAATTACAGTAGAATACAAACATAAATGTATAAATTAATTAGTGTTTAACGTTTTATATTTTATGAAAATGACTGTTAATAAAGAATGAATTACTTTTCTTTGTTATAGAATCGAAAATGATCCTGTACACTTTAATAAATTGTAAAATGTATATGCAAATGAAATGGAATTATCAGTTTTAGTTTAGTACAGTGTCAAACCATACCATATTTAAACTCATTTTTATGGTAGTATATTAGTAAAAGAAGAAAGGAAAGAGAATGTAACGTCGAGTGCCACTGGAGAAGTTATTGTTCCACCACTGGAGATAAATTAAGGGCTTTCCGCAATTAAGGCTTTCTCGGTAGTCGTCAAGGAGCTGCTATAACTGATTAAGAAAGGGACCAAACATTCTATGGAAGTGTGAAATTAGAATGTCTTACCAGTACATGTTGACTTCTCTTAACCAGATTTCCAAATAATATTACTCATTGGATTATTTTTAAAGGTACTTTATTTCAAAATAGTTAAAGTCATTCGAAAACCAGATGTCTCTATTTTTTATAAATTATGAGACGGAAAAATTTAAAAATAATGTATGTTTATAGCTGTTCATGATACTTGTTTAGTAGTATACTAAGTGTTGTGGAGATTGTTCGCCATAGGTTCTATGCTCAGTTCTCTTAATACAATCAAGGCATCCGCTCACTAAATGCTATCGACCTGGCCACTACATTATATTAAACTGAGTTGAGCTATTACTAAGTACACTCCAACTAATTCTAAACAACAAAATGTAGGATATAAGAAATATTCCTTCAATCTCATTTTCCATTTTTTATATTAGTAATGATTACTTTCTGCTCGATTAATGCTAATTTAGAAATGGCAACGAACATTTAAGCATCTTATAGATAGTAATTTATAAGTTAGGTAATATATATTATATAAAAGTACTTTTTATTCAAACAAACGGAAGAATTTACTGTCCAGCATTTTATATTATAATAGTTGGTATAAACATTTCTTGGCATTAAGTTAACTGTAAAACATGTAGTAAATGTATGCAAACATAAAGGAGTTGAATAATTTATATACATTCAAAATATCTTGATTATTGTAATATAATTTAATTCTAACTAACAATTAGAAGCAAAATTATATTTCTTAATGTTGTTAATTTTATAAGAATATATCATGAATAGAATGTATTTTTTTATATTACACGTTTTGTGATACAGTGTCTAAATTAATCTTTTTAGGTTTTTTAAAATATTGAATTCAATTCCTATATGTAATTAAAAAAATATACAATAAAAAATGGAATGAACACAACATTGTTATATGTAAATAATTAATTACACTAATAAAACAATTAATGGTATATATATTCACATTGATGTTTAAACTTTCATACTTTTTACTTATCTTACACGGTATCTATAGTTTATAATTTTGAAGAAGATACAAAGATACGTTTATTATCTAAATGATTGATAATCACATATAACTTTTTTATTCAACATTAAAGATAGTACACTCTACTACAAGAGCAATATGAGATATTGTTGTACAAGAAACGCTATAAACCTTCGGCCTAAGCTATCTCTGATTAGTACCTCTCACCCAGACCGAACAATCTTCTTCAACGACCACCTGACGCCTTACTTTTCCAGACTGATGGCTAAGGCCAATCAATTAAGAAAACAAAAGGTTTTAGGTTTATCTGTATGAACGGGGGTAATATTATGCTTAAAAAGATAACATGTCTAGAGCTTTTAAAATTGTAAAACAAGAATACTTGGACAACATTATTTAATATGAATTGGAAGTAAGAGTAATTTTAATGATATATACTTTAATTACAAATACAATTAGATATATTTTACATAATCATACAACTTTCTTCTTTGTATATATATTGAGAATATGTGTATATCAATATATAATTATATATTCAATATATATTTATTGATTTATAATTAATTGGTTTTAAGTAATCTAAGGAAGGTAGTTGTACAATTAGGTCGAAGTTCTTTAATATATTTACCCTAAAGAGTAGCCCTTAAAGTACATTTTCCGGCCATAAGAATGTCATGGAGATTTATTTAAGTGAATAGTAAAATATGTTCTAATGTAAATAATGATTTCCAAAAAGTGTTGACAGCTGTTAAAATGTAAACAATGGTGTTTGTTAAGGACGTTAGACATTTCATAACCAGGGAATGTTTTAAGCTTTGTTTGATTCACAACCAACCGTAAGGCTTCGCCCCAATAGAATTGGAAGGTTTCAATGGTAATATAATGATGTGATTGTATCTATTTAATTTGTCTTCAGCTATTAAATAAAAGCAAAAGAAATGAACTCGTTTGAAATAGTCTAAGTTATAATATTGTGTTTATATACTAATGAACAGGCAGTAATGCTAATAATGTAAGGGAGATACGACAAATATATTTAATATTTTTATATTAGACTATACATTTAAAATTTTTTTTTTTTTTCAAAAATCACAAGCTGACACCGAAGAACGAAGTTTAACCGGCTCAGCGAGTAACAGTGTTGGTACGCGAAGCGTGCAGATGTATCCCCTATCTAGCCATAAACTATTTATTTAGGCTGTATATTAATAAACTATATATCGGTAAGTAGCATCACACATTAGTTATTAATGAAGTTTTAAATGCTATTTTCCTTAATATACCGTTTTTACCTCCTAAATTCGGATCTTCTCTGTTAATTCACAATCACTTAATTTTTTTTTGTTTCCGATAATTTAATATCACTTAATATAATATAACATATTGCTCTAAAACCTGTTCCTCAATCATTTTTACGTCCACTGTGGTATTCCTTATCTGCTAGGAATCCGATATCGCTGGCCTTATCTTTCCGTTTTCTTACACGCGGATCTGAGAACTTACACGAGGACGGCGCACTCGGAGATAAGACAAATATTGAATTTACCAGTAAGTGATCAACTTTAGTACCCACCTAATCCAACCTGACCTAAAGTAACTTACCTAGGATTGCGATAAAAATTAGTGTAGTTAAGAAACTAAAAAAAGCGGTAGCGAATTATCGGATAATCTCCCTAAATTATTTCACCAAATTAATTGATTTTCTATTAATTTATTTTGAAAAATATCAATAAAATTTACTTCCTAATATGTGTACGGTGTCAATTCAGTTTATTTTTACAAATAATTGTCCTAATTCAGCTATTTTTCAATTCATTAATAAAATATTATATCTTGTTGCCTCATGTTAAGTTTTCATTCAAAATTTAAAAAATGTCCATTATTTGCACATAAAATTAGTAAAATATAAATAAACTCCAGTATCAGTTCTTGGATATGCAATTTCTTTTATAGACAACATATATTCAATACAAATTAGTTTATATATTTACCATTATTTTGAAATTTCAAAGAGAAACTCATAACACACTAAATATAGCACCCATATTTTTTAAATGTCCAATGCCTGAGTTCTAGGGAACTAACAATTATCAACATATTGTTAAAATAATTTACTTTCTTTTTTGAATGTTTGGATAAAAAATATATTTTAAACAAAATACTGTATTAAACTTGGTTATTTTTACTATAATTTATTTTAATAAACAATTCCACCTTTTAGTACTACTAAATCACAATAAGAAGTGCCTCTCTTTAAAATATGGTAGGCCTATGTACTTATTTCAAAACGTTATATATAACCGAGCTCTGGTTATCATCAGCTAAATCACAATATGTGACAGTGGCCTCCACTGGTCCCATTCATCCCACCCCTTATTGTGGTTTCAGTACGTCAGCAAGGCTTGGTAACTTCATTTATCAACTGTCACAATGGTTCAACAATACTGTATACATGGCACTACACAGTTTTTATTTATAAGTGATTTTTCCTCTTATATAATATCAAGATACAAAAATATTGAAATTTATCTCCTTTGCATAACTCTTATGGTTTTGGTGTATATAAATTTAGTGTTTGACCACTAAAATAATACTTCAGTGCATATATTCTTCAGTGGTCGAAATTCATGACGTGTTTCAAGAACATTCCATGTTTCTGTACGTATTCAAAAATACACAATCATATATACTTTTTTTTTCTAGAGAAACTTTCTTTCATTATATTAAAATTTTCCACGGATACATTTTAGATGTTTTACTTTAAGGGTGTTTAGTTGTTTTTGGTCTTCGAATGTCCCTCATCTTATTTGTGATTATGTGTTGTACTAGAATGCTTTTGTTACTGTTTTCTTATCTTGAAGTTTCTTATCTTATGAGTTTCCTTTCGAATACTGCATGTCATGGGGTTGGGGATACACATACCTTCCTGATTACTAGTAAATTTCGAAAAAATACCCTCCCTATGGATCTGTTAGGTCTACTTACTGCCAACCTCTTCGAACCCTTGACTGACAACTCCAAGGGGTCAAGGGTTGGTGTGGACAAGACCAGATACTGAACAGGTAGTGTGAAGTAAATCCTGAAACTTCTTCTTGTACACAAGTAATTTTTATTTATCTGTGAATAATGGGATCAAAAAATATTATAAACCTCACGGTTTCTTTCAAAGCACATTAAACATTATAAGGTTGATGTTGAACCCAAGCATTTAAAAAATACAAAAAGCCATGCCGTTAAGTAAGAAAGGGAAAATAATGTGTTTTAACATCGCCTTTAAATAAATAAAACGTACTTTTAAGTAATAAAGTCTAATAACTACCTGCATCGTATGTAAATGTAGATTTGTTCCAGGGGAAAATTTCCACTGTTTGTATTTAGTTTTTTGGATCTTTACTGTTAATTCACTACCACTACTTGTTATTTCCTATAATTTACTACAGCTTGATAACAAATATTGTATTCGTCTAAAAGCTGTCCCCCAATCATTTTTGCATCCACTGTGGTATTCCTTATCAGCTAAGAATCCAATATTGCTAGCCTTATCTTATCACTTGCCAAAAACTTACACACTGAGAGCGCTTCGGTGGTAAGGCAGTTATTAAATTTATCAGTTTGTGATCAACTTTAGTAACAGCCTAACCTAACTTTAATTACTGTAAAAAAGGAAGTGGTAGTGAAGTAACGGAAAATGTAGTGGTATTAAATTAATACAATAGGTCCAGTTTTTATTTGACAAACATTTAAAATTTACCTCAATAGTACAAATTCAAGATATATTTAAAAACTTCCTTACTCCAAGTTATCACCATTATAGTGTTACCTCTATATACAATAAAGCATTATGTAGAGGACTGAGATGCCAAAGTAGATAACATCAGTTAATTAAACAAGCAGTAATTTAGTAATATTGCGCAAAACCTTGTCTTGGCTTGAACCTCCTCTTCATACAACATGGCTAAACCATATAAAGTTATAATTATGGAGAGAAGTGTTTTGGTTTTCATTGTCCACAGAATGGTAAAAGTTTTTTTTTTTTTTTTTTAACATTTAAGTAACGAAGAAGAATATAATATTAATTACGACTGAATAATATATTTACATATAAATTAGGCTGACTCATTGCATCATATTTGCATCCTTAAACATATTAATTACTTTACGCTAAATAGTCACATATATCGCCAGGATGAAGGTATGGCAATGGAGCCTCCACCGTCACCGATATTTATGGAAGAAGGAAATGCTTCTTTAGATTCCACAAAACAATCGTAAACCCTACGTGAAACCAGACATAGCTTCTCATAAATCGAGTGTTATGTTTTCAACAGAAAGTAATTTTTTCTGCAGTTTTCAGCCCGAAGGTGTAAATTCGGTATGTGGATGACACTTTTGTTATCTGGAGTCATTGGGAACAGAAACTAGACGAGTTCAAAGAACACTTAAACAACTTATCCTCAACAATAAAACTAACAATAGAGAAGTATAATAACAAATATCTTTCATTTTTGGACGTAACTGTGAACAGGGAAGGGAACACCATAAATACTAAAGTTTATAGAAAAAAGACCCACACAGGCAGATACTTAAACTTTAAGTCCAACCAAAGTCAATCTGTTAAAGGAGGAGTAGCTTACTCTCTCTTTGACAGAACTAAAACTGTGTGTAAAGATAAAACATATATAAATAACGAATTTCAAAACATAACACTCGATTTATGAGAAGCTATGTCTGGTTTCACGTTGGGTTTTACGATCGTTTTATGGAATTTAAAGAAGCATTTCCTTCACCTACATGTTGTGGTGCTTTATGAGCCTGGATAGACAAGTTTCTGATCTGGAAGAAATAACTTTATTGAGGCTAATTCTTTATTAGACTCTGAACGAAATATTCTCGTTAACTTTGGTTCTATGATGATCAGTGTTTGTGGTACAAAAAGAACTCCAGAGACCCAACTCAGAAACACAAAATACTCAGAATTTCACGGATTTGAAGGATATATTGGGAACCTGTCTAAAGATGTCAGTTTTACTGTCCAGATCGGAAGGAAAACATTGACAACATCACACAACCAATTTCCTTTATGTTACAGTCTAGTTGTTTTCTTGACATATTTCACTTATAAATAATTACTTTTTTCTTTCAGTTCTACTACACTGTATATATTACAACAAGTAAAATGTGTACTACCAGGCTTAGAGGATTTTATTTTCAAGTAGTCGAATAAAATTGTTATGATTTTATTACTGTTAAAACATGTATATAGACATAATATATACATACAAAACCTAAAATATTTGCCTTTTTTAAAGTTCACGTTACACATAAGTTTTCTTTTAATGTTGGTTGGTAAACAGAAAAGTTTAAGTTTATTCGGACCCCATATAAATAAGTTACTCTAATAAGTTTATAAGTTTTATCTCTTACAATTTTGTAGTGGAAACAATATTTATTGAACTTGTGATGGTAAGATTATTGGATTTTCAAGAATATTCGTTGTATAACGTATAATGTAACATAGTATCGTTTAGCAGATGTATTTTTACATTAACTCAGTTTCAATTGTTACATATTTTTAATCACAAACACTGAAAATGAACCCGCTGGGTATTTTTTTTAATTACGCAAAGGAAACACCAAACGATATTCTTATATTCTAAAATTTAATTTTGCAATTTACAAAGAATGTTTTTCGTTACGTTGTGTTTACGTCGATATAAAACATTGATGTACGTTTTACCTCAATGCTTTATTTACTCCATTATTTTGTTAAGTGTTTGATTGCTCAACGAATATTACATTTAGTGTTTTTTTTTTTTTTTTTTTTTTTTATAAATGCCGCAGGTGCAGTTAGCAGTGATGGGTATAAAACCGATAAGTACTGTTAATTGATTTCGAAAACAGCTTCCTCTAAGTAAACATTCACTTTAAACTTATGAATAGTAAACCGACTATTACAAGTGATAATTATATATAGAGTAATGCACCTTTAGTTATAATTTTTGTGGCAAAATAAGGGAATAAAGCAGTTTTATTCTTAGATCATATATTCAACACATTACTCGTTAATGTAAGTGTACATTGTATTTAGGTTCCAATAAGTAAAACTGATTTCTGTCCAACTAGGACTGGATCGTTATTTATTAGTAACTGTTTTATTTAGGGAAGTTTTTATCAGCTTCTAACCTATAGGAATATAATATATATGTGCCTTTGGTAGTCTATATAAATTGAAAAATAGAATATAGTATCTAATTTTATTATATAATCCAAATACACTAGTAAATTTATTTCGACTCTTCCTTTCGATTGATCATTTAGAAAAAAATTAGGACGTTTTCAAATATACCTACTACTGTGTTTAATATAATAAATATAAACTGTGAAATTTGACTATAAAGTAATTGTTCAGTTACCAAAGGTTTTATTAACGAAATTAATACAAACTTTACAGAATAATAATGTTGCGATATGAACTATAGTATTCGTGGAACTAATTAACCTTGTGGTTCTTTAAATACTATTTTGACGTTTGAATGACTAATTATTGTACCGTTTCCTCATGTTAAAACGTTTGTATACGAGGAAATGGTACAATAATTTATCATACAAACGTCAAAATAGTATTTAAAGAACCACAAGGTTAATTAGTAATTTAGGCTGGCATTTGTGTTGTTTTAACAAGTAAACTTTGTTATGAATCAAGTATAATTTGAAACATAATATATTAAAACATCTAAAATTTAATTTAATTTTATACCTGAATTGTTATTGTAAATATTATTATTTGTATTGTTATTGTATTAGTTTTTACAACAAATATTTTTATTGTTATTGTAAAAAATTAGATTATAAATATTATAAAACTAAAAGGGGCCCTTAAAAGTCTTTCCCGTTGTTAAACTATTTTATTAAGTCATGGCCATAATTTATAATCAAACTAAGTATAATTTACTTAAAATTGAAATTAAATAAACTATTAAAGTGGACGAAGGATCAACAAATTTTGTTCATTTTAATTATGAGCTCACTAGTATCGTAGAACTTAGGCCTAAGCGGCCGGTGTCATAACTAGAATCTAAATTTTCGGGTGACAACCGCGTCAAGGTACAATCTACAGTATGTACAAAAAATAATTAGACGTTTCACCCATGTTGTGATGTGGCATCCTAAGGGTAAAAAATAGTTATACATTTAATAAATACTTTACTTGATTTTTCTATTAGTGACATCGACTTCTCACTTCTGACCGTCATGCTGGAGAACTCCATATTTATCATCACCATAATAGCTGCAGTTTATTAAACAGTTGTAGTTGTAACCCAATTTGTGGTTTAAAATAACAGCTGTGGAAAATCTGACCTAGTCTACTAACTTTATACACTTTATTTATTGATGTGTAAAAAATGCTTTAAGTATTTATTTTAACTGAATTAGGCATAAATTATGAAAATATTGTTGGTAATAGAATGTAGGAAAACAACAAACAACTAAACATTATTTTTATTTGTTTATAGTTTTATTTACTATACTTGTTACCAATGTATTTTAATTATTAAAAATATCATATTAGCCTAAGTAAATTCATCACTAGATACAATTATTCTACCAGTTAATTATTCAGTCTATACTGAGATAATAGAGTCAATATATAAATAATTAACTACTTAACATAGAATTATGTATCAGAGATGAAATTACTTAGGGTTCGCACAGTGGTACATAAGTTTAATTTTATGATACCATGTCTTTACATAAGATTGAATTTGTTTTTCGTTTTTTTTTTTTTTTTTGTTTTTCTTAATAAATTCTCATTATAACCGGCTGAATTTCACATCCGATTTTTCGTTAGTTGTTATATGAAATCGATATACTTTGGATTATAGATTATCGTTATGATACAAACACCAGACAAATTCAGTAAAGATATGTGAGGCTCATGTCAGTAATTTAACAATATATTACATCATAAGATGCTAAAACAAGGGTTTTAGTTTTATTTAGTAAGGAAACTCATATTTATTCCCGATATATATAAAGTATTTATTTATTATCTGAAAAAGAAACAAACATAATAATAATAAATTATGTAATTTATAAGAGAATAGTTTCAAAGAAATAAAAGTCTACTGTATACCAATAATTAAATATACCCTTAGTTATAAAATAAACAAGGGTACTTATATTTAAATATTATAGTTGACAACAATAAAAAGATTAAAAAGTTTTTAAAATATTACTATGATAAATGAGACTGATGAAACTGAAACTGATATATACATATCACTTTCAGTTTCATAATATATATTCACATAACCTATTAGAAATATCAGTTTGATTTTTTTCTATTACTATGAAATGAGTAGTATGTTGTAACGTAAAAGTCCGTCCAAAAACACAAAGTTCTATATTTTAGAGATAACTGATCACAATTACTACCACATTGACTCATGTATCACATGTTCTACAGGCTTGGCCTAGATAAACTAAGTGTGGAGGCAACAGCTCTAGTCTAAATAATATCTATTTCCTTGTCAGTCATATTGTCTATAAATCCCACTGGGAAATTCTCCGTAAATACTACATTCCCTCTCTACAAAGTGTAGTGTTATTTATTTATTTATCTTTCATGTAATCGTGTTATGTTAAGAACCTAATTGATTTAGTTTTGCTTTTGTTTTTCATAAAAATAGTTT